>JAOPHQ010002316.1:2500-152500 GCA_030340625.1 Merluccius polli
TCCATGAAGCAGTGAACAGTTGAATTTCTGAAGCATCAAGCAGCAAATGTTTGTTATAATACTATATATATTAGTGGTGGGCCCTTATCGGCGTTAACGCGCTGCGATAACGCGAGAAGGAAGGTAAGCGCCGCGGAACGGCTGCGCTGCAGAACGGCTGCGTCCTCTGCCCGGCGACCCCCCCCCCCCAACACGTTCTCATCCCAACTCGTAATATACCGACGATTTGTCATCACGCCCCTAGACGTCTGATACTGACGCAAAAGGTACCCTCCCGCGTCTGTGTGAAACGATCTGGGTTCTCATAAACCCGTTCGCGTTGGTAAGAGACGAGCAGAGTCTACAGCGTCCGCTCGCAGAGCAGAGTCTACAGCGTCCGCAGTCTACTGTGAAACAATTCACTCCAAAAAGGGTTATGGTTAGGGTTATGGTTAGCGTAATCTATCACCGTGACCGGGTTATTATTGGAGTGAATGGATGCTGTAGACTCAGCCCCCCCCCCCCGGTCAACAATCGCCCCCCCCCCCCCGTCAACAATCACGCACCCCCGTCAACAATCGTGCAGACTTATTTTTAGTCATTATTTAGGTCGCACACGCATATTATGAATGCCTTCGACAGAATTCAAATGAGCCATTTTAATCTAGATTAATTCCAAGATTACAGTTAGATTAATCTAGATTAAAGAAATTAATCTATGCCCAACACTAATATTTATATATATATATATATATATATATATATATATATATACATATTTATTTATATATTTATTTATTTATATAAATGACCTAGACGATGAATCGAGTCGTTGATTAATCTGCGTGACATACGGTGAATTGAGTTAGACCAAAGGTGTGTGTGTGTGTGTGTGTGTGTGTGTGTGTGTGTGTGTGTGTGTGTGTGTGTGTGTGTGTGTGTGTGTGTGTGTGTGTGTGTGTGTGTGTGTGAGTGAGTGAGGCACAGAGCCCAACCGAAGCTGAGATGTCACATCGCCTCCAGAGCCAGGGAGTGTGATTTTACTGCGTTTTGCATCGGCGCGGCTTCGAGGCGCGGGATTTGCATGTGGTTTTGCGTGGCTTTGATAGCGAGCGAGCGAACAGACAGAATCGCAAAAGCGGTTTGGCGAAGGGGGAAGTAATCAACAAAGTCACACTCAATCTAACAAGGATCCACTTTACCGCAGAGTGCATTTCCTGATTCGCCGGAAGTTACACTTACTTTTCCGCCGCCACCCAGCTGTGGTCCAGTCCCCCCCCGCCCCCCCCACTCAGTCCTTATGGTGGGAACACATGCAGGTCAAAAAGGCCCATAAAATAATTAAGTCTTTCAGACCAGAGCCCTACAGGCGCTAGTGATGTTGAAGCACCTATGTTCGCTGAAAGTTCAACCAAATTGGTCGAGGTCAACCACGGTGACCTCTATCGTCGCCGCCCCTCGAAATGCGCGAACCAATCGTTATAAAGTGGGCGGTCCCACCTCGCCATAAGCCGCCATCTATGGGCGCCATCGGAAAAAAAAAGAGTCAAATGTGTGGCGGCACTTTAGTAAGAGTGCTACAGATTATTTTGAGGTTGATTTCGCCCGTCGCTGTTTCAAAGCAGGGCCGGCCTTAGCGTTTTTGGTGCCCTAGGCGAGCCCCGCAGAAGGCGCCCCTCCTTAGGCCCCCCCCACGGACACACACACACACACACACACACACACACACACACACACACACACACACACACACACACACACACACACTAGAGGTGCGCGGATGGGCTATTATTGTATCCGCAACCGCATCACAAAACTCATCATCCGTCCGCCATCCATCCGCACCAACGTTTTTTGACCAATTTCAAAACCGCACCCGCCCGCCATCCGCGGGCGCTGCTGACGCGAGAAAAAAAGTGTGCTCGTTTTTATCGGATGTAAGTAACAATATTTAACAATGTAACTTATATATATCTTTTCATTTGATTGGTTCAACCGCCACCCGCCCGAATTTAATTAAAATATTATTTTTCGTAAGGTCATCCGCCCGATCCGCGGTTTAACCGCGGAGTCCGCGGCTGTAACCGCCATCCGCGCACCCTCTAACACACACACACACACACACACACACACACACACACACACACACACACACACACACTAGTACCGAAATCAGTGCACAAAAGCTTGTTTACAGCTCACACTACACCCAGCAAGGGGTGGACAGCATCACAGACAGATTCATATCTTAATTTTCCAATTTTATTTTGAATTCCTTGTGGGGGCGGGGGGGCATCGTTATTATTGAACATCCATGGCGGCGCCCTGCTGTCCATATAATTATTTCCATTTAAAATAAAAACACAAATCTTTTTTCCTTGGCTTAGCGCCCCCCCCCTACGGCTGGTCGGTGCCCGAGGCGGCGGCCTATAGGGTGCCGGGGGGGGCGGCCCCTGCGGCAGGAAATGAATTACGCCGTTTTTTGGAGCCGCTCAGCACGAAATCGGCGTATTTTCGCGTATATCCTCGGCTAATTAGCGGCGCCGGGGCTTGTGTTTGTTGTGGAGATAAGTATACAGTCAGCTAATGAACATCTCTCCAGTTAAACCCAAGGCCGTCTCCGAGGACAGCGGACCGCAGATGAATACGAAGCGGAGGCCGGGGGGCCGGGGGTCCCGTTTTACGGACAGGAACCGGGGAAGAGCCGGTGGGCTAATGACGGCGGGATCAAGGAGTCTGCGTTCCTCAGACGAGCAATTTCTTAACCTCACACACACACACACACACACGTGGCGTCAGGTTTGGCCGAACGTCTAGACCCGGACGGCGTAACTAGAAGCAGAAAGACAAACGCAGAATATTCTGAACGGTCCCCCGTCCCGTGTGTTTGATTTGTTTAAACACACGCATCTACAAGCGCTTCACAGAAAGCTATGAAAGCTAGCTATTAAAATGAGATAAAAGGTCATCAAAAAAAACAATCAAAACAGTCTAATCTTTAATATCTACTTTACCCAGTTTGAAGACCGTTATGACCGTAGTGGTATGGACCGAACAATCAACCGGCGGTACCTCAGCCTCGCAATTTCAGGATAAAATGATCCAACCGCTTTGGAAATTGATAGTGTAAACAAACACACACACACACACCACAAACTACTTTAAACCATACCCATTTACAGGTACAATCCAAACACACACACAAACTACTTTAAACCATACCCATTTACAGGTACAATCCAAACACACACACAAACTACTTTAAACCATACCCATTTACAGGTACAATTCAAATACACACACACACACTACTTTAAACCGTACCCATTTACAGGTACAATCCAAACACACACACACACACATTTGAAGAATTGTGTGAAAAGATTGGTCCATTAACTTCAAAATTGATAGTTTCCAAACACAAGCGCACACAGACACACGCACAAAACACACACACACACAGAGACACACCACCAGCCACCCATGTAATAACAGACAAACGCAATCATGAACCTGGGCGCATGCGTGTGTGTGTGTGTGTCCTGCGTGAAAAGGAGGTCATTTAAACACGCGTGGCCATCTGTTTCAGTGGCGTTTGATTTAGCGAGGAAAGGTTAACGCGGTTTCCTTACTTCCTCCGCCCGTCGGCTGGGCACGCTCAGACTGCAGGTCTGCACTGGCCAGACCAATCACAACACAGCTGGGCCGCTCAACCGTGTCATCATAAGGTGTGTGACCACCTGCGGCCGCAGTGGCGGTGTGTTGTGGGTAATCACCCACGCCAGGCTGTCATTTAGCCAGTCAGGGGGCCTAATGTGGCGGCCGTGCAGAGGAGGAAGTATGTGTTTGTAGGTGTGCGTAGGTGTGTGTGTGTGTGTGTGTGTGTTTGTAATAGATACAGATGGATGGATTGATTCTATACCATCTTTCCTATACATGAAGACATTTTTCTAGGAAAAAGACATCAGGGTCAATTACAAGCTTGAGTGTGTGTGTGTGTGTGTGTGTGTGTGTTTGTAATAGATACAGATGGATGGATTGATTCAATACCACCTTTCCTATACCTCAAGAAATTATTCTGGGAGAAAGACATCAGGGTCAGTTACACGCTTGAGTGTGTGTGTGTGCGTGTGTGTGAAGTGAATGTACTGTAATCACGGTGCACCTGAGGTGTAGCATTTGAGCGCGTCCTCCAGTCTAGCAGGTCTTTGTCTCTGTGTGTCAGAGACCAGCGTTTTACCGTCCCTGCAGAAGCGTGACGCTAGGCGCGCCCACGCGCGCGCGTGTGTGTGTGTGTGTGTGCCTGTGTGTGTGTGTGAGTGCGGGTGTCACATTCTGACATCCACTTCAGGCAGTGACACTTTGAAAAATGCTCCCTTATCATTAGCATGGCTGGTAGCGTTTGTTCATAGTTATTTTTATTCGTCAGCCTAATGTGTGTCGCTGGGGTTTGAACTCATATCCTTCATATCCTCGGCGTCTCATTCTGCAGACGCTCCCTTAAGGAAACAAGCTGAAAAGGGATTTAGACACAAAAGAATATACGCCATTTCCCCAACCAGTTTCTCTGCCTTTGGGTGAATGCAGGGTGGCACCGAAAATGCAAAAGACTTGTAAATCTCCCTCCCTCACATCACATGGTTTTGGGTTCTTTTGTTTAAAATATTCAAAGTCGGGCGGGGTCGGCGCACCCATTAGCCGCCGTCGCTGCTACAGGTGGCTGGCAAAACCGGCGGCGATCCCATTAGCCAGCTGTTAGACATCTCCTGGCCTCTCGCCACACAATACCACCCCCCCGCCCCCCACGCGTCTAGAGGAAACACTTCGCTCTGGTCGGCACGACTTGCAGGGACAAGTTGGTCCAATGCTAGGCTGGGATTGAACGCTCCCGCCGTTGAAACTCTGCGACGGATACGCCCGATTATTTCCGGATTTTCCAGTGTCGGAGGGAGAAGTGATCCAGTCACAGTTTTGTATAATAACTTTAAAGAGTTAATGATCATTTTACCTGTCATATAAAGATAGAGGCATGTCGGCTAACAGTGGGAGCCGTCAACAAGAATTAATGTAACACAGGAAACGTGATAAACACAGAATCAGCAGACTTATTGGAAAAAGGAATAAAATAGCGGCGGTGAAGGGATGGAGGGAAGAGGGAGAAGCAGTGAGCAAGGACTTGGAAGAATGACAGGATGGGAGCGCCGGTCCCTCCGGTCCGAACCTCAGGGCAGATGTGCGAAGGGTCAAGCGCCGAAGTCACCCGAGGTCGCTTTGACAGAGGCGGAAAAAACGAGCTGTGACTCCGTCCAACAACAACATGGGCTTCCCTAGCAGGAGGCGGAGACTGAAGCCTTTATTGTCTTGTCCTGAGAAAAACAAGAAAAAACATAAGATATGCGCTTGGACAAGTTTCTAAGTGGTGATTTTATCTGGGTCTGATTGTGATGATTGCTCGTCGCAAATTCCTCTCATTTCCCCTTTCTAAACTTTACCCAGAGGTGACAGACGACAATTACACGCATGGCCTCTCAGAGTGAGTTGCTTTGTGTGTTGACTCTCAATCAAACTACATCCAACTTTATTTATATGATATATTGCACCGCAAGATTCGCAGAAAATTTGAACCGCCGATGTCAAAAATGTCAGCGACGGTCTCTGCGATTTTTCTGCCGAAACAAAGTTGACGTTGCAGCCCGCGATTCATACGTGTGTTGCATGAAGCAGTACTCTCTTATCTCACTAAAAATGGAGGACCCGTGTCTGCATGTCCTTCGATTTTCTCGACAACCGTTCACCCGATCGTCTTCACGCTTGGCGGGCGTGTCGCCGAAGGACCCGAGGAAAGCGCAGTGTCGAGTGTGAAGCCGTTCGGACGAGCGGTTCTCCGGAAAGTTGCGATAGCAGCGGCGATACCGGAGGCCGAGCCGTCGGCCCGTCCGGACCAGGGCTCGGTTTGAACGCTTTGAACGGGCGCTGCACTGGCATTAGTGTGGTATATTCTTCTCGGCTGCCAGAATGCTGGTGTGTGGATGATGAAATGATGGAGGTCCGCTCTCGCAAGTGTCTGAGTAAATAACTTTTTATTTAACAGAGAACACAAGCGGGAAGTCATTCAATGCATTGAATTGTCCGAAACCTCTCGAACCGGCCCAATGGGGTCAGAGTCTGAACTGATCTCTCTAATACACACACACTTCTTACCAAGTCAGGTGTGCCTTCATTGGCTTGTTTCTGAAGACCGAAGCTGTACTCCCATATAGCAGATAACGTTTTGGATTTACGATCAAAGACAAACTGTCACAATCACGTATGCAAGCCTTTCCAAGGCCATGGGAAAGAGCTTCATGGTACACAGTTGGCCTTTAGGGTTATCTGTATGTCTCCATATGTTGTGGAAGAACACATCTGTGTTACTCTCTTAAAACAGAAACATTCTTTATGTAAAATATGAGTGAATATGATGAATAAAAGAAATAAGGAGAACAACCTGTAAATGTACAACAGAAAATACACTACATTAGAAAATAGCTGAGCATGACGTCTCCCCTCTAAGTTGTGTTGTCTCCTCATATCTGTGTGCAACCAGGTGTGGAGATACAAACGCACCGAGGGCGACGGGACTATCCGTATCGGGTATCGTTCAATCCCCTCTATTGGACCTCATAGTTTTGTGTGGGGTGGTACATTCCAGTCATAGCGAGGGTTTCTATCATGGATAAATCAATAGCGTAAGATTAGGGTTGGTACTGTTCTCCCGTTTAGGAAAGGCAAACATGTATCTGGCCACCGAGTGTGACCCCACACATATACACACACATGCGCAATCTCAAACACACACACACACACACACAGCGCTAGAGGGTTGACTGTGTTTAGCTAGCTGTAGCTCATTGTTGAAACAGGGATTTCCATGTTTCCATGTGTGTCTCTGTGGCGTGTCCCCTGTGTCACCTAACCTACACACACACACACACACACACACACACACACACACACACACACACACACACACACACACACACACACACACACGATGACAGGGAGGGCAAAGAGTTCACGTGTACAGGGCCACAGGACCTGTACACACACACACACACACACACACACACACACACACACGGCAAGAGATATAGAAACCACAACAATGTGAGAGACAGAGAGAGAGACAGAGAGAGAGAGAGGGGGAGAGAGAGAGAGGAGAGAGGGGGAGAGAGATAGAGAGAGAGGGGGAGGGAGGGAGAAAGAGAGAGAGCAGGAGAGAGGGAGAGAGAGAGGGAGAGCGCACGCTGCACAGTGAACACCACTGTGCCTCTCCATTCTCCTGTAGGGCTAGGCCTGTCCTGTTGCCACGGCAACATAGCCCCTCCCTTTAGCCCACGGGTGAGGTGTTTTGAAAACTCTCTCACATAATGCGTGTGTGTGTGTGTGGGAAGGGGGGGGGGAGAGGGAGAGAGAAGAGACGAGTGCGACCGAGCGAGAGTTGTAGACACAGAGAGAGAGAAAGAGAGAGAGACAGAGAGAGAGAGAGAGGGGGAGTAAAAAAAGGGGAGTGTGTACGTGGAGTAAAGTTTTGCTGCAGTTCAAACCTCATTCCCCGAGAGCTCAGGAGAGCGACTGACAGCAGCGGCGGCAGCAGCAGCAGTGTCACTCGCCCCCCCCAAACAACTTCAAACCCACGAGTCATCATCATCATCATCATCATCATCACCAGACCGCCAAACCGGACAGTCCAGGCGTTCAGCAGCCGACCAGTTCCAGCCCCGCCAGGTACGATGGGAGAGGACTCGTCCCACGCCGAGCGCTGCAGCGTCTCCAGCTCCTCCGGCCCCTCCAGCCCCCTGCAGCCGCAGGGCGACCGAGCCGAGCTCCTCACCCCGAGCTTCGGCGGCAACTCCGCGCCGTCCTCGCCCGTCGGCACCCTGGCCCGCATGGGCTTCAAGCTCAGCCCCACCAGCCCCACCAGCCCCGGGCGCCGACCGCGGGCAGGTGAGCGCCATCACGGTGGTGGCGCTCCTGGACAAGCTGGTGAACATGCTGGACGCCGTGCAGGACAACCAGCGGCGCATGGAGTCGCGGCAGGCCGAGCTGGAGGGCGCGGTGCGGCTGGTGCAGGGCGACGTGAGCCGCCTGACCAAGACGCACGCGTCCACCGCCGGCAGCGTGGGCAAGCTGCTGGAGAGGTCGCGCAAGGTCGGCGACGGCATGAAGGAGGTGAGGGAGCGCATGGACAAGCAGGCGACCGCCGTGAAGCGGCTGGAGAGCAACCACCACAACCTGCTCAAGAGGAACCACTTCAAGGTGCTCATCTTCCAGGTGAGTGGCGGGCGGGGGGGGGCCGGGGGGGGGGGGGGGGGGTTCAGAGAAGGGGGGAAACCTCACCGCATTCCCGAGGAGCCTATGAGCAAGTGGGTGTGATTGTGTCGTGGGTGTGTGTTGCAGTTAAGGGGGGTGGGGGGGTGTGTGTGTGTGTGTGACCAAAAAACGGTAACAACAAAAAAGCAAATAACAAATGTAACAAACGTTAATGCCTGAGAAGAGCCCTAGTTTAGTTTATTGATGTCACACACTCATAAGGTCAGAGTTCAACTGTCAGTGTGTGTGTGTGTGGGGGGGGGGGGGGGTGTGGGGGGTTCAGAGAAGGGGGAAACCTCACTGCATTCCCGAGGAGCCTATGAGCAAGTTGGTAGGATTGTATTGTGGGTGTGTGTTGCAGTTGGGGGGGGGGGGGGGGGGGGTGCGTGTGTGTGTGACAACAAAACGGTAACAACAAAAAGGCAAATAACAGTTCAACTGTCAGTGTGTGTGTGTGTGGGCGGGGGGGGGGGGGGGGGGGTTGCCTACAAAACAAGGCAAGACAGTCAGCTTCTGTGTTGTTCTGGGTTATGTAATGGGGTCTCCCGTCGGGGTCGGACCCGTTATCAGGAACAGGGTTTGTTTGGATGGGAGACCCTTTGTGAAATAAACCAGTTATTACGCACAGACAGACAGACAGACAGACAGAGACACACACACACACACACACAGACACTCAGTGAAAGCCTGCACCTGTCTGCTCCCACCCATCGTAGACTACTACAAACACTGTGTTACACACATTGTGTGTGTGTGTGTGTGTATGTGTGTGTGTGTGTGTGTGTGTGAGAGGCAGAAGAGATTGCGTTGAACCGACTGAATCTGCATGCAGAAAGGAGTGTGTATAGTGTTGCAGGCATGGGAGTGTTGTAGGTGTGTGTGTGTGTTTGCGTCCATGTGTTGCGTGTGTGTGTCTGTGTGTCGCAGGAGTGTGTGTGTGTGTGTATGTGTGTGTGTGTGTGTGTGTGCGAGAGAGAGAGGGAAGGGTGTGTCTGGGAACAGAGCCACAGGATAATAGGGTAGGGCTCAGAGTGACTCCGGCTAGATCCGCTTACAGCACCCCACACACACACACACACACACACACACACAGTCATCAGAATGTAAGAAGTGCAGCGCAGGTCTTTTATTCCACATTGTAAAACGTCTCAACGCCCAAAACCAAAAAAAAAACGAACGGGTTGTATTGTGGTGTGTGATGCTGACATTGGCCTGCGCTTGATAACAAGTTAGCAACCACAGGTTTTTTCAGTTCGGGGGGGTGGGGTGGGGCGGGGGGGGGACATTGTGAGTGTGTGTGTGTGTGTGTGGAGGGGTTGTGTGGTGGTGTCAAAAAGCAAAACAGTCTCACCCCCACTTTTGAAGTTTCACATTTGGAGCGCGATGAGCGGAAGTTGTGAACGATCATGAAATTGCATTTAAGGCGTCACAACATGTCACTAAAATCGAAGGAGTCTCTGTCTCTATGTACAAACTCTTATCAGTGGTGTGAATAGACAGGATCATATAAGGAAGACCTGGGACCTGTTGGAAAACACACACGTCACAAACACATCACACACACACACACAAACACCCATACACACACTTATTACGCACGCAGCCAGGCATACACACACACATGCATGGACCGGTGCATACACAAATTAACACACGCATACACGCACACACTTGCACACATTTGTGTGTGTGTGTATGCGTGTGTGCCCCCGCGTGTGCGTATGTGTGTGTTTGCTTAAGTAATGGGAAGGTTCCCTCTGCCGGTGTTGACTCTGTGAGGAGTGGGGCCCTCCACCGGCAGCATTATCGTCTGGTTTCCTAGGAGCCTCAGGAGCAGAGCAGGTGCAGGGGCCACACTGTGTACTCTGCGGTCCCAACCGGGCCCCACGTGCTCCCCCTTAATGAGCCTGTGGTGTTTAACCCCGTCTCATAGCCACTATGGCTGCAGTAACCGGTTGTTTGTTCACAGCACATTACAGTGTGCCCAGATGATGATGAAGATGATGACGACGGCGGGCTTGGTTTTATTGCTGTGAGTTATTGCGCAATATCCCGAGTGTTCATTAAAATGAAGACATTGTTGTCCAGGTTTGGGTTTCTATCCGGGGGAAGTCAGCCACAGAGCATTAAGAAGCAGTCCCTTGCCATTGCCCTGTAGGCCGCCTGTCTGTCTACTTGCTCTTAAAGGGCCCCTGTTTTACCACCAGGTGTGGTCTACATTTAGCCTGGTGCTACTAATCTATATCGCGCAAGGTCTTTTCAGTCCCTATCGCACGAGAGTCTGGCCTTTTGCCACGGGCAGTTGATTTGAAGCCATGCCTTGACAGTCAACACTTTCAGCCGATCAGTAAACGTAATGTCACCCATTAGGCAATTATGTTTGTTCTTTTAAAACTTGTGCTATGGCTGCAGCGATTACGAAATGCGTAAGTGCGCTTTCTGTGCTTCCCAAACGTCTCCAAACCACGTCACACCTTTACAGCGATTTATTTTCCAATCCACCCAACCACAAACACCAAACGAAATGCTTGCGAAACACCCACGGATCGGCTTTCTCTCTGGACCACACTGAAGGTTGTACGCTGATAACAGCTTTGTTGTATCGTTAGGTAAATAGCTGCAGCAATGCACTTAGGCTCGCTGATATTTTTAATTAGGCTTCATGCATTTTATCTGAGGTGTGCAAAAAAGGTAAACAATAAAGGAGACCCAACATATTGTGTGCGGTTATTAAAAAATATAACAAAATATAAAATACATACAACAAATGAATAAATAATTAAAAAAATAATATATATAAAATAATATATATATATAATATATGTGGGGGGCCCCCCTGCAGGTGGTGCCCTAGGTGACCGCCTAGGTTACCGCCTGGAAACGCCCCTGAGTGTAATGACTGTCACCTGTGTTAATGAGTCATTCTGTTCAACTGTGTTTCATGTATTTAAGCTCCTTAGTTTCCTAGTTCCCCAGTTTGTCGGTTTGTTTCTGTCTGCGTGGGTTCATCAAGTAAATCTTCCGCTCTCACCGACCCTGCAGTCTGATCTCTGCATTTGGGTTCACCTCCCAGTTTTAAAATGTACCGTAGTTTGTGTATCTGAGGTTGAATGAGCAGGCAAATCTATGAAAAATGAGCATGTGACGTCTCTCTTGCGTTATCCACTAAAGCCCGCCTCCAAGAACAACCGCAGCCTCCGATTGGTCTGTTCCTAGGCTGGACGGTCTGAGAGCAAGCGGCGAGGACGAATCCAAGACCTATGAGATACTAATTTCCATACGAGGGCTGGCTCCCACCAGGCTAATGTTGATTAGCCATTACAAGTCATTTTAAAATCAAGCCTACCGAGACTATGATTTGATTTTTAAATGGGTGATCAATCAACATCACATCTGATGGTAAAAAAGCCGTATAAAACCCTTTTATACGATATCCATTCAGAAATCCAGCTGTGATTTGAACCAAGCAGTGGACATATTTGTCTATAGTATTCATCTATATCCTTGGGCCGCCTGCACCTGTTAATATGACGTCTGTAGCGGTGTCATATGACCGTATAATGGAGTTACTTTTGAATATTTTCAATACACGGTCGGTTATTTTACAAAGATGTTTTTGTCAAACCTTTTCAGGGGAAGAGTGAGTGGAGCCTTTGTTGATGGGTGTGTGTGTGTGTGTGTGTGTAGGTGGGTGTGTGTGTGTGTGTGGGGGGGGTGCAAGCATGAATACGTGCACGCCTACCTGGCAAGCCAAGACTAAGATGAGTACAAGTGAAGACTGTGGTTGAAGGCTGTGTGCAAAACGTGCACGTGACCACACGCATGTGTGTGTTGGTGTGTGTGAAAGCCATTGTAGGCAGTTGGATCACTGTGTGTGTGTGTGTGTGTATGTGTGTGTCGGGTCGGAGCAGGTGTGTGTGTGGGGTCAGGTGTATGCGGTTACAGGCTTGATAAAGGAGCCCATGCAGGCCTCGGGGAAGGGAGGAATGAAAACAGTCGGTGGAGCCTCCTCCCCCGTCCGCTACACCTTCACTCTTTACTCCTCTTTCTCCCACATAAAGCGCCGGTTTCTCCCTCTCACTATAGTCCAACGTTTCTTAGTCCTCAGGTCATCCTGTTTTCCATCCCTCTCCGTGCCCATCCCCCCCCCTTCCCCCTTTTCCTCCGACCGTACGTGAACAAACCCCCGACATTTTTTTTCAGTCGACCGCTTTTTAAAACGTCTTTTTGTCGAGCAGGACTCCGTAAAACGAAACCACGTGAAATGCCGCAGGCCTCACGCTGCCGTGTGATAACACAGATTTACTGCCGCGCCAGAGACCTCAACAACGCCGTCTTGCACACTGAGGCGGGCAGCGTACTTCAAAAGAACAAAGTTATGATTTTTTTTTCCATTTCGGCCCGGCCGACAAACAAAAAAAGTTATTTGCAAAAAAAAACGTGTTTTATACTCCACGTGGTTTTTGGCTTGATCGCTTAATGTAGGGGTTGTGGGGTCACAACCCCCTCACAACCTCGAATCCAGGACCGGTCACACACGGTGTCCACGTTGCCGCCATCCGCAGAGATTTCGGCTACGAAAAAAGTCGAAAAACAGGAGTGGCATGAGGTCTGAATGATGAATGCAAGTCAGTTTTGTTCCTGCGACCGCGCCGCACTTTCTTCTCCACAAGAAGTATGCCGTCTGCTTAAGGGGCCTTGACTCCACGGCGCTCCGATCTCCAGCTTCTGGAGCTCTGCAGAGATTACAGGACAGTCCACAACCTGTACGTGCCACCTGGAGCGGAAACCCCAGGGAGGATTGTGGGTAAATCTGCACAGAAGCGTGGCGACGGCGGTCGCTGCGAGCGCTATAGCGTCCGAGGGATGTGACAGGCCTGCCTGTGTCTGCGTGTCCGCTCCACCGCTCTCCTCTCGTTAACGAGGGCTAACGAGCGCCAGGAGGAAATATGTACTGTCCCCTAATTGTTGCAATTCAGGGCCTTGTTTGTTTGTGTGCATCGGCGCACACAGGGACGCGAAGACAAACACACACACACACATACGCAGTTACAGTACATACATACACACACACAGATACAAACGCACACAACCAAATTAAATTATTATTAGTGTTATTATATTCACTTGTTGATGACATGGCAGCTATTTGTCAAGGTTAAAGGTCACGGGTAAATAGGCTTCTTGTACAAGAGGTGCGTGCGAATATCTACCATTTCCAACGATGGAAAAGGTCATTGCTTTAAATGTCGACAATCATCATAATGAGTCACACACCACAATTGTATTTCATGTGTGTGTGCGTGCGTGTGTGTTTGTGTATGTGTGCGTGTGCAGATATGAATCTCCTCATGCTTGTCTCACAATGGAGCTAAACAACAATCATGATCTCAATTGAAAAAGCATGAGAATGGCGGTTTTATCAGTGCAGCGCCTGAACTCGGGACGGGGGGGGGAACTTTTTCACTGGTATTGTTTTAGTTTTTGGGTTTTTTTTTTTTATTGTGAACGCTGATCTGAAATTTGTTTGGTGACTAATCGCTAAGTTGCAGCTGAGGCCCTCTCCGTCCACAACAGATGTATTACGACATGTTGATAAGCAACATTGCTCAGTCTTTATCCAGACGACCCTGGAATTAGTTCAATCTCCAAACCGCACTTACTTTATGCGTAAGGTCAACAAAATAGCTCTTGTGGCGATACACCACCTTTATTCTCTTTCCTTTGTGTCGTAAACTGATCAAATGTAGCAAAATCATTATAAGTTTGCTTATCATAGCTTAGCTTAGCACGTTGAGCAGCTGCTATCTTGTATCTGCTGATGTGTCCTTCGGTTGTGTGGATATTTACAGAAGGTTTGGGTGGTAGCTGGAGGTTTTCCAGTCTTTGTGTGTTTGTGTTTGCTTTTGCTTCACCAGTCCACACAACTCACCCGACTCTTGACCAAAGGTTCGGACCTGATATTAAATGTGAGCGGCGGAGCGACCGAGGTCGGTGTGTCCAGACTCTTGAGGGTGAAGTATTGACTGGTAGTGTGTATTTTACAGCCACACCCAAGACATAATTCAACCAGACATAACTCAGCTCACATTGAGTTGAGTAAATCCTAGCCCTGTGAATTCCTTCGGTTTACAGCTTAACTGCAAGCGCAATGTAATATATCGAAAAGTATCATGTATATAATAACACATGATCTGACCACCTCATTTTTTACACCAGGTATTAAATCAAACAGCAGTTCAGGCTCATCACTAATGCATGATGTATATGAAATTGCCATGTATAGCAACATGATACATGCTAAATAATGTACAGCACCTTTTTAAAAAGGCCACTCCTTGCCTCCCGCTCAGGTTGTGTACAACATGTCATACCCCCTCAGGTGTGCTGCAACCTAATGTCACCTTGCGAAATGTGAAGTCACATGGACTGGGTTTGGCAGTTGCACTCGCTGTGTAAAGTGACGCCACATGGCTTAGGTTTTATTGTGCACGGATATCTTTTCTATATCATACTCTTTTTAAAAACAGGTCGAAGCAGGCCTTGGTTGTATGTCAATCAGGAACTAATGCCCCTCTCTCTCTCTCTCTTTCTCTCTGTGCATGGGCATGTGGTCGTGCGTGTGTGTGCATGTGCGTACCTGTCGCAGGTGTTTGTGTTTCTATTCAGTCTTGACACCGGTTGCTCCACACAGAAACCTTCATCTCTTGACTTTAGAGGGTTTAAGTATTTGTACTGGAGGCTAGCGTTCATCCCTGATTAATCCCAGGTTAGTCTTGGTGAGTCTTGTATGCTCTTCTCGGACAGAGGGTTCAGTTTGTCATCTCACAGTTAAAGTGTCAGTGAACCGTACCGTCTTTTTTTTTTGTATATGGTAATATGTCTTATATGACCTGCAACATAGTAATCTATGCCTTTTTGTCGTTGTTACTAATATCTCTAAATCGTCATTTAGAGAAAACTGGTGTCAAATCCAATGCTTTTGCTTTCTCAGTCCAAAAGGCCGCCTCCTCTCGGGGGTCAAAGGTCGTCACAAGAGAGAGCGATGCAAGTTCGTGAAAGCAGCAGGTTTAAGTGGACTTTATTGTAAATGTGTTGTTTTGCACGCAGTTACCTTTGGTTACTTTATTGCACGTCATCTTTGATTGTTTTGGCTGTGCTACAGTTTCACAAAACGTCACATAGTCTACGTGTTGCAAACTGATTTATTTGTTGTTAAACATTAGTAAGCTTCAGTTGAAGGTATAGGTGTATGTAGTCTCTCTGTCTCTGTCTCTCTCTCTCTCCCTACGTCTTTCGCTCTTCCTTTGTGGTTCCTGCTTGGGTAATCCTCCTATTGTCTTTAGACAACAGGAAGAAAGCGGTGGAAGAAGAAAAACACCAAAATGATACTGCAGTCTGCATGTAAAGAATAACGCAGGATAGTCGTCACTTTGTCTTTCTCCTCTCCACTCGGTGAAGGGGAGGTTTCACGCATCATACAGCAAAGAAACATTGTGGAGGACAGCAATGGATTCACATAGAAAAGCATGTGTATCTTAACAAACTAGAAGAGAGTTAAGTGCAAGGGCAACGGCACAAAGCAAACTGGGCAGAGGGGGCGGCCGGTCTGTTTGGTTTGTCGCGCTAATCCTGTTCACATTTCACATTCAGAGCTCTTTTGCATGTGTCACCGCAATCAGGTTGGACGAGTCTGCCGTTGACTTCCCTCCCTGCGGTCTGAGCAGGCCGCCCGTCGTAATCACAGGCTTCTCCGGCCAAGTGACAGTTGGGCCCATTTTGGGAAGACGTCGTCGGTTTGATTTAGAGCTGTAGATATATTACAGCGTACACGACACTGTACTGGGAGGGTGTGAGGAATCCCGGAGGCAGGTATAGTCTGGGAAAGTCAAGCAGGATGTGTGTGTGTGTGTGTGCACACTCCTGAATTGCACTATTGTGTTCATTAATTGTTATCAATGATAGTGACACAAACTCATCGTTTTCAAGTAATGTGTGAACCATGGAGAGTTGGCATTTCGTTACCCAAAGAACAAGTCTCAATGCCGCTTTCAGATGCATGCACCTGTGCCAATAGGATACCATCGTCTGCTCCCTGTCTCACCCTCTCCCTCTGTCTCACTCTTTTCCCCTCTCTCACTGGCAGACAGATTGAGATAAGACACATGCAGTCGGTGACTTAGTGGTGGACTGTAACTCTTTGGCCAAGCAAACACGGGAAACCTTGGGCTGTGGCAGCCAAAAAATGGCCCAAGTCACACAATCAATCATCCCCTCTGTAGTTGTAGAGTGTGAAATGTTGCAGCAGCAGGGAAAGTAATATAGGCGACGTTAGGTTTCACAGCATGCCTTGTGCTCGGTACACCTTAAAAGTAAGGAGATAATGTGACGTCTTCCTGTTTTTGGGGGGTTTTCTTTACTCATCCTGTTCCTAAACAACAGTAATTGCAACACTTTGGGAGCACCGCAGAAAATAACTCCCGGTATTATCACACAGTTACTGATACAATAGTCTGCACACAGCCTTGAGAGACTTGAACAAAGGAGAACTGAAGGATATTAGCAGCACAGCGTCAACCGTTAACCTTATCGTCAAATGCAACAAAGTGTAACCGAGCGCTCTTGGCATTTCACCGACAAATACCTCACAGACAGTGAGGAGGAACATTGTTCAGGGCAAACCGTGTCGGGTTATCGGTGTATAAGGCTGGCCTGACAGAAGAGAGGACCTGCTCGGCCGTTTGGTGTCCAGAAGAATGGCCGTCGCCTCTCGGCTGGGTGTGACAATCGCTTATTTCAACGGCACGTCGGTGTGACTTTTGAGTTGGGTAGAGTTGAATGTCATTTTGTGTTTCTTGGAAAGGCTGTTCACCCACAACATTCCTCCTTTTGTGGGGTGACTACGACCTGGCAGAGGCGAGGCGAAAGGGAAACTAATCCAAACTCGTTGCGTCATTTTTATTTCTATTGACAGCAACAAACTACGGAGCTCACCTTATCCCGCTATGGGAACCGATGAAACAGTGATTTATGTGTGAATTGAACTGCTGAGCGACAGGTTTACACCTGTAGCTTACCACCTGTGGCAATATAACCATCGCTAAGAGCAAGCAAAGATCGCACAGCAAAGTCACAACTCTTCTCTGTTTTGGTGCCGCGATGCTGGACCGAGCTCCCTGCCGACGTCAGGACTGCAGATTCGCCACCTGTTCAGTGTTCACCTGGACTCTGCAATAAATCCTCTACCTAAAAAAACCTTAAGCTCTTTATTTGATGTTCATATGTCCTGGCACTTACACTTAATATCTTAGTACTAAGCATCTTACCCTAGCTATCGCTTTTGTATACTAGGAATGGGTTAACTTAGCAATTGGGAGTGCTTGAAACTGGTTCTTGTGACATCCTTAATGTACCGACAGCGATATATTGTTTCACTTTCTTCTGACAAATGTACTTATTGTAAGTCGCTTTGGACAAAGGTGTCTGCTAAATGCCCTAAATGTAAATGTAAAATATGAGACACTGTCGGTACGGAGCATAGCACGAACGTGCCAGCATACCATAATGTTCGTAACGCTACAGAGATGCCTGCTGGTTGTTCTGGCTCTGTTACATTACTGTAACTGGGCTTATCCTGGACTTACTCCTGCGGCACGTCTCTATCAGAGAACGCACAGGAAGTGGAATCACGGTCCCCTTCCTTCCTTCCTTCCTCCTGGTAACGGATGGACGGTCCGTTGCCGTGGTGAAAGTGGGATTGGAGCTTGGTGGTTGGTGTGTAGTGAAGGGGGAGAAAACAACAACAACTTTACAGATCTTCCCCAAACACACAGATGAGTTTCAACCTCACTGATGAATGAGTTGCGGGTGGGGGTGGGGGGGTGTTTGGAGGATGTGGATGGGGTGTCAGTTCAGAGTTAATGGGTATTGTGATGACAGGGGAGAGGAGGAGGAGAGGATGGATAATAGGGGAGTTGGGAGATGGAGGTTGCAGTTTGAAAGGTGCGAGGAAGTTGAATAAAGGGAGGGACGTGGAAGGTTTCTGTCAGTCTCCTTTCCTGTTTCGGTGTTTTCGTTTTTATTCCTTTATTTTAAGCTGTCACACCGTATGTGTGTGTGTGTGTGTGAAAGGTTCAACATTAATGTTTTTTTTCACTTGCCCAACCCCAAAGTACATTTTGACATGCCCCTATTACAAATTGCTTTACTTATTAGCGGTTATCAAATAACAACAAAGACTGAAGTTAAACTGAGTGAACCACACGTCATGCTAGCCTACTCAAATCTTGATTGGCCAATGGTGCATGCCAATATTCTCCGATGCGTGTAAGGGGGGGGCGTCTATGCTGTGTGCATAATTTATGATACGATGATATGGTACATCATCTATGATACGATGATAAAAAAAAATGATTAAAGCATTTGTTATTATTTTTTTACTTTTCTTTTCTTTTTCACGACTTGCCTGCTCAGGCTAGTGAGTTGCTCAATTTAGTTACTAGCCTTTTACTTGCCCCGGGCAATCGGGCAAACCTTAGTGTGTGTGTTTGTGTGACATTAAAGTAATGTAAAACATGGAGTCAGTATTGCCACATTCATTCCTAGCGAGAATTTGGCAATAGTTTACCTTAGATCTCTCTCTCTCTCTGTCCCTCCCTCTTTCTTTTATCACACTCATACTTTCCTCTTAGTCTATCAGTTTCAGGTATGCATTCCTTGCGAGCCGAGATGTGAGCTCACTCATCTGCAACATAACTCATATAATACATAAATCAGAATGAGGCTATATGTTGAGGTTATTATATAATATGCAGTGCGTTTTGTCGAGTTATGTGGCCCATAACTCTAATGTACGAAATAACAAAATGTCTGGCCTTAGAATAAGAGCATTTCAGGAAATAAATCCCAACTTATCGGTCGGGCTGTCATATACTCTATCTATCTCCCACTTCTCGCTATCTCACTCGCTATCGCTCTTTATCTCTCTCTCTCTCTCTAGCTATCTAGCTATCTCTCCCATCACACAGCAGCTCATACCGAAGCACCCAAAAATGGACCGTAGCGAGAGCAATGTAAACATATGAAACTTTTTCCACTCCCGCCCTCACCTCCCGCTTTGATTCACAGCTATGTCCACTGGGCCGCAAAAAAGACCAGTCGACATGCCCGTGCACATTTAATGCAAACCGACCGTACCGGTATTCAGTGTTTCCCACAGACCAGGTAGCATTCTGTGGTGGCACCTTGGCGCCGGTGCGGGATAGAGTGTCGCGGTGTCGTGACGGTCGGTACAGTCGGTCATCGTGGTTTATGCAGAAGGCCGCATTCAAACACACACTTTCTGAAGCTACTATAGGTTAAATATATACCTGTATGCTTATCTATTGTTCTTCATAGTCACATACTGAGACCATTCTTAAAGCTAGCATTTTAATTCTCTAAATTAGCTCTGACTCACAGATAAGACAAATAAGTACATTTTTACTAGAACCCTGCCTGGACCTTCCCCCGTCTCAACTCCATACGTTGCAGGGCAGGCTGGGTTTGCTCACATACCCAGACTTTATATTGGAGGAAGACCTGTCTTTTAAATGTCAAGTTTCATGAATTACTCACCAAATTGAACTTAAAGTTGAGTTTTTACTTGAATTTGTGCCTATTTAGTTCCAATCTTTAGATTCAAGGAATGTGCAAAAACAGCTGAAGCTGGAGGTTTTTATTTCAAAATATATATAAAAAAAGACTTACCTCAGCCAATATGTCAACCTGTTGTAAAATGACATTTTCTGGTAAAATAACGGTTAAAATAAATAGTATAATATAACAATATCAATACAATAATAACATAGCATACTGTAATTATGCTATAAGTAGATATATGATCCTACTAATTAAGACGAGGACTCGACTTTTTTTTTATGTCATTAGGCTTTAATACGCCATTATTCTATAATTTGGTATATGATTAGTACAAGGGAATGTACTGCTTCATGTCATACATCACACGTAACTAAGTTAATAACGTAACTAACGTAACGTAATTACGTAACTACGTAAATAACCCACACAGCAAATCCGCCGCGGAGTATCGCGGCTTTCGGAACGGATCCGCGATGCGGACCGTATCGGGTCCACTTGCATGCCGCATTTCTGAGTTATTATTAAGAGGACAGGACAGTAGTTATGAGCACTAGAGTTAAAAACAGTAAAATACATATGAAAGTTCATAGCTGCCGCCATTAGGACGCCTATGAGCTGCGGCACAACAGTTATGTTTTTTTTAAAGTGTAACAACATGTATGCTTTAGTGCTGACTCGGACTCGACTCGGACTCGATGTGGATCAATAGGGACTCGACTCGGACTTGACTCGTATGAGTAGTGGACTCGACTCGGACTCGATGTGGATCAATAGGGACTCGACTCGGACTTGACTCGTATGAGTAGTGGACTCGACTCGGACTCGATGTGGATCAATAGGGACTCGACTCGGACTTGACTCGTATGAGTAGTGGACTCGACTCGGACTCGATGTGGATCAATAGGGACTCGACTCGGACTTGACTCGTATGAGTAGTGGACTCGACTTGGACTCGACTCGGATTTTTTTTAATGACTTGGACATGACTCGGACTCGGACACTGGAGACTCGAGCCTGGACTCGGACTCGAGGCATAGTGACTCGACTACAACACTGATCGTAGCTATCGTAGCCTGGCCATATAATCTCAACCGTAACCGCATTTCACCTAGCCTAATTGTTTGCTACGTTACCAACTTTTCTCTATCCTGAATTAGGGTGCAGGATGTTTCACTATCAATAACTTTGAGTTCATAATGCTAATATATCATTTAATATGTTATGTCTATGTGTGTGCATGAATGCGCTCGTGTGTTTGTGTGTGATCGAGACGGAGAGGGAGAGACCTGTGCGCAGTTGGATGAATGGAACGATAGTTTTTTTATTTTATCGCGTAAATTAAAAAAAAAAAAACAATCATTGAATCATTCTGTGGCGGCTGGTGATGATACTGTGGCGGCCCGCCACAGAATGGTCTATGTATGGGAAACACTGGGTATTTGTCATTACTAGCGCAGCGCCTGTTCAAAATGTTGCTACAATGTTAGTGAAACAAAATCGCCAGAAAGAAATAAGAAATAAGATTGCTACCTGTTCTATTCATATTAAATTACCAACCCATTATTATTAGTGGGTAGAGCTTTTTGGTATCTTTTGCCTTTGTTTAAACATGGAAATAGCTGCTAAAACGTTCATTATTAAAACCCAATATTTGGGGTTGTATTTTATTTTGACGCATGCCATCTGGTGGTAGTGAATACAAATCGATATGCCAGTACGATTCGGTGTTTGACTAATTATCACACCGGTTTGAAAAATGTGACACCGGCCCAACCTTACGGCCCATACTTCTCTTCATTCATATTCATACTAGCTATCTGTTTCAGCTTGCTAGGTTGCCAGATTGGGAATTTGCCATTGGGTACCATAGTACCATAGATGTCGTGAAAAGGCTAATGTGTGTGTCGGTATGCTAAACAGACAGTTGTATGTGGGAAAACCTCAACCTCAATCTCATAGAAATACATCAATCATTTATTGGATTGATTCATTGATTGATTTGATTGATGGCTTAACAACAGAAACGAGGAATTCAAACGGAGAAACGGAGAATATCACGCGTTACCTGATTAGAAGAATGGGAAAAAGTGTGTTTTTCAAGATTTTGTTTGACAGACTCGGGCGTGTCGGAGCCATTGAGCTTGTGATAATTTAGCCGAGGGTGCCCAGGGTGACTCCACCTGGTTCAGGCTGAGCTGGAGGACGTTGGGAAGAGGAGACCGAGCGTAACTCCAGACGGAGGTTCTTGTTGGAACTAGAAACTCGCCCTGAGGTTTGCTTTCTGTTCCTCTTAGATTCACAGCTGCTCGTATAGCTTCAGTCCCCCCGAGTGCATTACCACCCACAGGCCACCACAGCGTCCCTAGTGCATTGTAGGTGGTATTACAACCAGTGCTTGTATAATGTATCCTTCGAAACACTACAGTATGAAACGCCCCCCTCAAATGCCTGTAAGGTTAAAGAAGATAAATATAGTTTATTTACCATTATTTCAGCTTTTAGGCCAAATGCATCGTCTAATCAAACCAGCAATCAACAATGAAGGTGATACTTTGACAGCAATCCTAAGGCTGTAATTAAATATTTTGCTCTAAACTGTGAAGTAGTTACAAATCTAACTGTGAGAACACGCAGGCAGATTTACAATTAAACACCTGGATATACTCAAGATGTTTGGCCAAAAAAATACACACACAGCTTTAAATAATGATAAAATCATTTCGGATCAAGACACCGGTTATCAGTTATCAGAAGAAGATAAAAACTAAAAACTAGCGGCATCTGCATCGCTTTTCTCCGTGGCTGTACATTCTGTACCTATTGCGTGTAAATGATGGCCGTCCACACATGGGGCTGCACAGGAATGTCTTCGCCAGATCTGTATATCTTCACTGATAACGGCGAGCCTTCACATCGTGGCATCACAGTCTGACGTGTTTGAACTAACCGAGGCATTCATCAAACGGAGATGAAATATCAGTCTGTAAAGCGTCCGTGAGAGCCGTGAAGTCAAACTGAAATCCAACCGATTTAGCAGAACTTGCCACTGGCTGACATAACAGACCTGAGGAGAAACAAGTGTTGACGGATCGTTTGCCTTCCCTTGAACAGCGAGGGGGGGGGGGTTAGGCGTTCAGACCGGTCTGGTTGAGCCGGTCCTCACATATGCACAAATGATGAGCCGTGGTGGAAAGCTCATCTGTTCTCCACAAGCGTTCCTCCACTCTCAGCTGCCATGAATTCCACAGTGCATTCATACCGCGATGCAAAACAGTCTTATCTGACGCAATGCAAAGCATAAATCTGTCAGAGGAACGGGCAAAACGGGGGGTGACTCTGCAACAACGACTCATGACATATCCTAAATGTGTCTTACCTGTCAAAGCAAATTGGCTGAACAACAATAGCTGAGTGGAACCACTTGCTGAAATTTATGATTTGTTACTTGTCATTATTGTAATTGGAGAAATATTGCGAAGAAATACTGGCAGCAAAACAGTGTTCTGCTATAGAACAAAACACATGACAATAGTGCACGTCAGCGGCATGCACCTCACACACACCTCAGCACCGCTGCTGGATAACATCGTAGGGGCAACACTGTTCTCTATCTCAAACGTTTCCTCCTCCTTACTCTGTAGGCCATAAACACGGTCATAGATGATTGACCATCAGCACAACAGGGAGGTAGAGAAGGAGGGTGGGTGGCACAGTCCTGCATAGAAGCAGGTGGAATTCTTCAGATATCTGAGGGAGAAAATGGGGTTGAGCGTGCAGAACCTGGTTTTTCCTTGACTCCTGTGGGAGATCAACGGGCCTCAATATGTAATGGATGAACATTTGCAATGCAGTGAATCATGTGGGCGGATGAACATGTTTGTGGTTTGGAGGAGTGGTTCTTGTGGTTCTTTTTTCACAAGTACAAATGTATAAAAGATTTAAATTGAATGATTGAATTAAATTGGATACAAATACAAAAATAAACTGTGTTATTTGTTGTCAACGTGAAGATTAAATGGGTGGTGCAAATACTCATGAGAAAGGTGGGCTTGTGCTTCACTTATGATTTGTGTCATTCATTGGAAAGATTTACCAAACTGGTATGTTGGTATTCATTCAATTGTACTACTGCATTTCATTAAGGTGCTATTCAGATTTTACAATTGTTCATAACCAATATTAAAACGACAAAAAGGACCCATTTTTACAAATGTTCCTAGTACCCCCTGCAATCCTTCAAAGTACCCCTAGGGGCACGCGTGCCCCCATTTGAGAAACACTGGTTCAGAGGAGTGAGGATTTATGGCTCCATCTTGGTATCTTTATTTGGAAAACAGCAGGCCTTGTAGGGGTGCCTCTGCTGGGTTGGGTGGTGCTTGTACCATACCATATGCATAGCTTGTGTTCATATCCCAACTCGAATGTCCCTTTTATAACTCCTCATTAACGTAAAGACAGGGTAATTTAAGAAGCCATATAAAGACCAGCCTATTCACCCCTTGCTCTTTTCTATTGTTCTCCACAGGAAGACAGTGAGATTCCCTCCACCGTCGTCGTCAAAGACTCCCTCAAGTCGCCGCTGCCCAGACAGTTTGATGCGGACTCGGTCCTGCCAGCCCCCTCCGTCACAGGCTCCGTGGAAGCCAACGTGGGCACCGACGAGGGTCTCCAGACCATAAGCCTGTCCTCCGATGAGGACGAGGTCCTGCATGTCCGCGAAGAAGACGTCTTCCTGGAGTCGGAGGCCTTGGCCGCAGGCACCTCCAGCACCCTGGAGCGCTCCCGAGCGGAGAAGCTGAAACGCTCCAGCCTGAAGAAGGTGGACAGCATCAAGAAGGCCTTCTCCCGCCAGAGCATCGAGAAGAAGATGACCAAGATCGGCACCAAGATCGTGCCCCCGGAGCGCCGCGAGAAGATCAAGAAGAGCTTCACCCCCAACCACCCCAAGAGTCCCACCTCCCAGAGCTCCTCCTTCAAGGTGTCTCCCATGACCTTCAACGTGAAGAAGGTGCGAGACTCCGGGGTCCCGGCGCAGGACGGGGGCTCGCCCGGGAAGATGGCCCACGTGGAGATCCCCACTCTGGGCAGCATGGACGGAGAGGCTTCCATGGCAGAGGTGCACCCCCTCTGCGAGGGCCTTGAGGTGCAGGTAGTGGATGCGCTGCTGGCTCCGTCCACCCCTGAGAGCCTCAAGGGGGAGCATGTGGTCAACGGAGACAGCGGACGCATGGAGGGGGCCGACCTGAGCTGCAGCCTCACCCCCGGCTTGGCGCTTCCGGAGCAAGACGACGAGGATGGGGAGGATGGGGAAGAGGAACAAGAGGAAGAGAAGGAGCAGCACGAAGTGGCTGTTAATGGAGCCGCTGACATCGCCGCTGATGTCGCCGCTGACGTCACCACTGACATCGCTGCTGATGTCTCCACTGATGTCGCCGCTGACGTCTCCACTGACGTCGCCGCTGACATCGCCGCTAACGTCACCGCTGACGTCGCCGCTGACGTCGCCGCTGATGTCACCGCTGATGTCACTGCTGATGTCATGGCTAATGTGGCTGCAAATAATGTTGTATCCATGGCAGCCGTTGCCGTGCAGCAAGCATCTTAATCACTAGTTAGTTTGATTTGTTGATCTTATAGTTTCTGCTTGTGTTGACTTGTTTGAATAAGAAGTTGTCTATCTGAATTGTCACTGTTGGTTTGGCAACTATTTTATGTTGTCTTCTCACACTCCTGCGTCATCCCACCTTATATCTGAGGTGCCCTATAAACCACGATAGTCGAGAGAGAGAATAACACAATCACTCTTTTCCTTCCTTAACCTGTTTGCCAATAGTCTAACTGACACACGAGTTTCAAGCATCAATCCAGCCCAATACAGCTTTATCCCCAGACCCCCCGTGTGCTGGTCTCCAAGCTTACGGCCTTGTTGTGTCACAGTCACAATCACTCACCCTCGCACAGAACTAAACTCAAGCCATTCAGGACCCACATATCTCCAGGGTGCGTGGCCAACCATCTTCCTCCTCCTCCTCCTGATCCTCCTCCTCCTCTGTTGGTCCACTCCTGGACACTCAATCAGGTGAAGAAATAGACTCTTTGTTCGTTGGAAAGAAATAAAGAAAAAAATACTACTGCCTGCAGCTGGTGGAGTCAGTTGGTTGCCAGGTTGTGTTGAAGATGGAATGAGCGGTTTCAATGGCATGTTTCCAACAGAGCAGACCTGGAGTATTTTTGGGGACTACGTTTCCCAGAAGCTGTTTACAGAGCGTCCAATGTCCTTCATTTCCTGTAAACACATCAACACGTCCACTGTACACGTCCACACATATTTTTGACTCCAGGATCACATCAAGTAGCTAATTTGTTTTATAAGGCGGGGTGTCGTTTACACCAACTTAGTGAACTTGCAACCCACGGGGAAAAAAAGGTTGGGTTAGATTTTCATTGATGTTTTACATCAACACGTTTAGATGATAATCTAATGGATACATTACTAAAAATACAATCATAACTATAGCAAGATATTCCCTTGTTTTTTTATGCAGCAACAAATACCACTACATGATGGATGCTCAATGACAGGTAAAAGGGAAATAAGATACGTTTTCAGTCAAGGTTTTCTTTACTTGTTTGTGTGTTTGTTAAGTTTACAGGAAATAATCATCATTGTTAATCATTATTTACTACGTTGACACCATCAAACACTGGCTTTTACAGTCAACACTTTTGTGGTTGTATTAATGAGCATTATGCATGTGACACTAAAACATACACCACATACATTTTGATTTACCACTATGAGTCTTATGTTAAAAACTATTTTGTTGATGACAACAAAGCGTTGCTGAACTTGTGCTGTTAACCATGCATGAACAAGTTCCTCAATACAACCATATTGTAAGTGTTACGATTGAATCCCTTGTCCTCTTTTCTAAACATCAATGTGAAAATCCTAAGCTACGGTGTGAATCGTAGGGGTGTTCTTCGATTATTTTGTCTTGCAGGCATAGATAACCAGCATTTAATGTTTACTTTGTATCGCTTCTTACAGTATATCTTAGGCATAAGCACAGAAACACACACATACACACACATATGCAGGGTCTTGGCCCGAAACCTACAAGGACGCCGTCTGCGTGACTCAATCTTGTGTGAGTAATCACAGACGTCGAGGAGAAAATGCCTCTGTTGTTTCTTCTTACGCAGATAGCGTGCTAAAAGGACACTAAAGATAACTTTAGCTGTAGTTTTAGTGAGGTTTGACGCCAAACAAACAGAAAGCGAGTGATGTTCCCACTAGAGAGAAAAACAAATGATACACAACAGACACAATGTTTATTTGAACTATCTTTTCAGTGCTGTCTGATTTATTTTGTATAAGGGCCTCCTAAATATGTAATGATTTGTACCTGATTTGTATGCATTTTATTGTCCTGGCCCTCTTTTTAGATGCCTCCTGTGAAATCCAACTTTTATTAAAACTAACAAAAAAAACCTAAACGTTTAACAAATGATGCCAGGTGTGTAAGTTCGTGAATGCTAGGTGGAGATAGGAGAGAGAGAGAGAGAGAGGACAGCATTCCTCTGTTTGATGGATCTCTCTTCTACAGGCTATTTCTACCTCCTCCTGGCCTCCTTGTGGAGACCCAGGAGGAGGAGGCGTTTCGGAGCCAGGTGTTTCACCCCAGATGGAGGTCTTCCCTCCCGGCATATGGGGCTCGGGGCTACCAGGTTGTGGTGGGCTGGATACTAGAGGGTAGACTGGTAAAGTATTTATAAAAGCCTAAATTAGAAGACAGGGACTGGGGCAGTTTAAGTTTTATGGGGGGCGGGGGGGCGGACCTTGCTGTACCTTTTTCAGTGAATCCAAATAACAATGTAATAAATACTAATTCCTCCTATGCCAAGCAGAATTATTTTAATATAATTGTTTTTATTTTGATCCTCTGACTTGATAATCTAGTATATCTACAGTTAGTAATATATATAATATAATATATTGCCATAATGTCAGAAGTATGCAAATACAATACTGGTGCATGAGGTCTGTTGAAGATGGATGGATAAAACACAAATGTTATTCGATAGCGCTCGATGTGTGTGTGTGTGTGTGTGTGTGTGTGTGTCTGTGTGTGTGTGTGTTTAAGTTTAGTCGCCTTTCTGTAATTATTCTACAGTGTTTTACATGATGACATAAGTTGACCCGAACAGCGCCTCGCTCTATAACCTCTTTCTAATGTAGACAGGCCTGCTTACTTATAGGCCTATACATATTCACATCCACACGTGTTTAATCGTACCATGGGGGGGTTTGTATTGTGGACCGAAAAATAGCACAAAATAAAGCGATAAGCAAATGTATTGTGTACGCGCTTACTATTAAATGAAATAAAAACCATATTATTTTGGACACAGAGGTATAGCTGAATGTGTTGTGTTGTCGCATCCTAGGGATACCAGGCCTTTGGCTGATGTTGTGTAACCTACTTTTAGATGAACCGCCCAGACCAAAGACCTCCTTCCTTCTCCATCGCTGAGGGGCCATCGCTGAAGGGCCCCTGCAGCTCCTTTACTTGGTTTCCTCTCTCCTCTGGCCTTTTCCTCAGACCTTAGCTACTTGTAATTAACACGCTGGCTCATCTTGTTCTCGGCGTTGTGTGTAACCTATAATAAATCTATATATTTTACACATTTTCTTGCACTGCGCCCGGTTCTTGCTTGGAAAGAGACACGTTTTATTCTTCCTAGACTACCTTTTATTGCCTATTTTTTTGGACCATATTGGTCCACATTAAGCTAGGCCTGCTAATGAAAGTAGCCTAGCATGAAGACAGGTCTATAACCAAATTCACTGCATGATTAAATGCAGATATGATTGATCTCCCAAAAAACATATATAAAAAGCCATTTCATGAAGTCTATGGTTAAACGGACGGATATTTTGTGTAGGCCTACTAGCAAACAAAAAAAGGCTAAAATAAAAAGGCTTTAGTTCGTATGATGGACGTTTGTCTCCCCCAAGTGTCAGTACGGTGTTAACTGCGGATAACTGTAACTAGGCAACAACAATGTTCACTTAACAACGTTGTCTATTTATAGAGCAGGCTACTAATAAGACGACCCGTCGACGTTATAAAACAACTTTTCTATATATTAATATTCTATATTTTGATATTTAGTCATGGTGTATATGTATGTATATGTAGGTCACGTAAGATATATACTCTGCATTCAGTCACGGTGGCCGAGAGGTTAAGGCGTTGGACTCGAAATCCAATGGGGGTTCCCCGCACAGGTTCGAATCCTGTTCGTGACGAATCACTTTTTCGCTTTTTTTCCCACTTTTTTTTCTTATAACACATATTATGTAATTTAGTACTTATATAAATTATAAATACATCAACTATACAAATTATACAATATGAATAATCATTATTCATGAAAAGTAATCTGTGTGTGACATACGGACGACATCAGCCCTTTAAAAATCACCGTTGCGCCCTAACGTCTCCGTCGTGTCCGACCATAGACTGTATATAAAGACATATATAAATATTATAGACTGTATATAAAGATAGATAGATATATAAATCTTATATACTGTATACATCTTTATATACAGTCTATGTGACCGTGATAATCCACTTCACGCGGGAGACGAATCACGTCTCGCGTGGACTCTCTCCCATTCACAAATCCGAGTCAGTACCATAATACACCATACCCCCCCCCCCCCCCCCCGCATCAATACCACAACAATACGTTATAAATGCAGTGTATGTATTAGTTCACCCCCCCCCCCCCCCCACCCCCCCAAAAAAATGTATCGGGGCCGTTTTTTTACAGAGCTGGACTCTCTTCGCCGACAAAGTACAACACCCCTCTTCCGTGCGAGGGGAATGGACTCGCCCGCCCAGTATAACAGGCGGTCGGCGGGGAAGACACGGCGTAGTTTGGGGCATTGTCCGCCCAGAGGGGGGGCGGCAGACAGACAGACAGACGTGTGTCAAAGTATGTGCTAGGGTTTTAACAAAAAAAAGATAACAAATATATATTATAAATAGCGTCGATTATCGTTATAAATCAACCATTCAGCCATCAACAGCCAGGCTTTTACTCCACGACACACCGCTTTAAAAGCGAGGGACCATACGACACTGTTATGTGGATGTGCAACAAAGGGGGGGCGGTGGTGGTGGTGGTGGGTTAGCTTAGCATGCTAACATAGCATAACATAGCAGCTATCCTATCTCGCTATCCTATATCGCTTCACACAAAAGGAAAAGAAAACTCCGGAGCGACGCGGAGCACAAACGCGCCGTTACTGCTGTAGACGGACGCGCTTAGCCGGCGTTAGCTTAGCCGGCGTTAGCCTAGCCTAGCCTAGCCGGTGTTAGCCCAACTGCCTCTTTAGCAGGGAAGGGTTAGGTTAGGGTTCCGAGTACCAGGTGGGCTACACGTTATTGTGGTCCCGCTGGGGGGGGGGGGGGTCGGATCTCCTTTTTTGTTTTTGTGTGTTTTTTATGTTTTCCCGGAGGAAGAGGAGGAACGTTATGAGGAGGAGGGGAACCCCACGCCCGTCCTGAAGCCAAGATAGCTCCCGGCTAGCTCCCAGTGCTAACCCTCTTCTTCTCTCGCGCTCTCACTGGATGATCACACCTCGTCGCCCGACCAGATTGTTCTATAATCGGCTCGTTTAACATTTAGGACAATATATATATATATATCTCTTTAATGTCCTCCATGGAAAAACACGGGGTTTTAACCTGCTAGGCTAACGGGATAGTTAGCCGACCGCTAGCTATTTAGCCTGTAGCTGCTGTCACTGCACCGGTTGCTCACTAGCAACGTTAGCTCGTTCACGCTCGGGGTTTTTTGTTGTTGTTGGGGGTTTTTTTTGGGGGGGGAGGGGTAACGATGGCGAACCCCACGGCCGAGGCCCTGTTCTTGATCAAGGACGTGAAGCCAGGGTCGAAAAATTTGAACATCGTCTTCATCGTTTTGGAGATAGGTGAGTTGTGGAGGAAGCGGGGACGGTTGTCGCGATGGTTTGTGGCGCAGATCTCGCGAGACTACCGTGTGTGTGTTGGGAGTGGGGGGGGGGGGGTTTCTTAAAGGGACCAGGTGTGGTTCAGGTCGTTTCCTTTCATCACAGAAGATAGTGGGGGTTTTGGAGAATAAACGTATGAAATGGAGATTCGTATGCATATGCATACCAAAAATGTTTCAATAAAATGTGTGCAACTGACTAAAACTATAAATGCTGGAATATCGCACATTACATTTAAATCTGAAATGGGACGATTGTACATGGACATACGCCGTTGTACTACTTGCCCAGGTCTATATAGTCGAGACGTGCTGGTGTGATTCGCCGTTTATGAAACTTTCTGGCATGTGTGAAAGTGTAGCTTTTGACCCTAATGACCTCTTGTCACCGATTATCAGGGAGGGTGACGAAGACGAAGGACGGCCACGAGGTGCGCTCCTGCAAGGTGGCGGACAAGAGCGGCAGCATCGCCATCTCCGTTTGGGACGAGCTGGGCAGTCTGATCCAAGCTGGAGATATCATCAGGCTCACCAGAGGGTACCGGTGCTTTATGATCTTTAATGCATCAATGGAGAGTGTTCAATATGTTGCATATATCTGTCTCACTAGACGGTAGCGTCTCCCCACACTTGAACCAATGTCAACTCCAGATGACTGTTACTTATCTGCTACGGATCTCATATTTAACGCATTGCAAACACTTTTGGAAAATACCGAAACGTTGTCCACAGAAGTCATCTAAACGTTTCTTATCCAAATATATTTTGTGTTTTTCGGTAGGTATGCGTCCATCTGGAAGGGCTGCCTGACGTTGTACACCGGGAGAGGAGGGGACCTGCAGAAGATCGGAGAGTGAGTAATCTGCCGGTCTGACGTGAGGGTCGCTGCGAGGGTCACCGTCTGGTCTGCCAGTCGGTCAGACTGCGAACACTGGGGATCAAACCCAGAACCCTTGGGACTGACTGAGTCAAACAACCCAACCAATCGACTGTCCTTCTACTCGCCACTCTGGTGTCATTTGGATGCAGGCACTTTGGCCAGATGTGCTAAAGTGTTAAAGGGCCCCTATTTGACATCCAGTGTGAGTGTGATTAGCCGTTACGAGCCGTTTCGAAATTGTGATGTCACTACCCTCTAGTTACATCACAAGTGGGAGTGTTCACCCAGATGTATGACTAGATCGTAGGCTGATCTATCCATCATACATCTGAGTGAACCCTCCCACTTGTGATGTCACTAGAGGGGAAGTCGCATGACAATTTTGAAATTGCTAATCACACACTCTGGTGGTAAAATACGGCCCCTTTAAGAACTTGTTGCTTGTGCATCTTAGAAGCTGGTGTATAGTTTAGCAAGTTAAATGATCAGTCAAATTCAGAGATGTTTTGAATTTACTTTCAGCTAATTACATATTTTAGTTTAGATTAAATTAATTCACTTGAAAGCCATCACAATGTTGTCAATGGACATACGGCTTACGTTCTCATTGGCGCTACACAAGACACAAGGGTAGTTATGCTGGATAATTTTTAGTGTACAACTTTTGTGAGTCTGACACAACAATCAGTTTATAGATATGAATCAATGCAAAGCTAAATAAACACTATTTATTTCCTCCTGCCAGGTTCTGCATGGTGTATTCAGAGGTGCCCAACTTCAGTGAACCAAACCCAGACCTGCAAGCTCAGTCCAACCAGCAGAACAAGTCTGTGAGTCACCGCCGTCTCCACGAATACGTGATGAAAGTGCGCCGATCCACTGATAAGCACGAGTACATGTTTTATAGCGTGTCGTAAATGTTCAACCAACAGGGTAAACCGGACCAGAATCCAAGGGGAAACTCCCCACCCAATCAAAATTCAGGTACACCTGCACCACCAGGTATGATTTTCCTTGTAATCAGCAACCGATTTTTTTCATCCTGTCCCCAATCGCGCCGCGTTATCAAGACGCCAATCCCTTTAATTCACCGCAACGGGCAAGTCTCTCCCTCCCTACTTCCCCCGGCCGCTACCTGATTGGTTTTCCATGGACCGTTGTTGACACGTGTTTTTGTCGGTGTGTCCCCAGGTAACGGTACCATGCAGCCGTTCGCCAACAACAACAACAACAACGCGCCGACCGGCGGGGCGCGCGACGCCTCCTTCGGCGCCACGGGCCGGCCCAACGGCCGCTCGCCGGGCAACGGAGCCCCGCCCGCCGTCGCCGCCACCGGACCCCCGGCCGCCACCAAACCCTCGGTTACCATTAGCAACGGCAGAGACCCCCGGCGTGCCAAGAGATGAAACGGCGGCGACCCGGAGTCGTAGCGCTCCCCTCGCCGTTCGGTTGACCCCGTTGCCAAACCCGACGCTCACGACGAAAGAGGAACAAAAGAATGAACTCTGTGCGCGCCGTCTAGTGCAGGTGTTTTTTATATATATAGATGCATATATATAAATATATATAAATATAGATATATGAGAAGCCCCCTAGTCACTTGTGTTTTGAGTATAGTGCTAGTAGTGATGTGTCGCGGTCCGAGCGGTGGTGGCGGCGGCCGGACGCACGCTCCCTGTGGAAAACCGCCAGTCGCGTGCCAGTGTTACCTTCCCCCCCCCCCCTCACCCCCCTCACCCCCCCCCCCTCGCCACTCGCCACGTCTTGTTGTATGAAGCTACACGGCTTTACTTGAACACTCAATGCACTTTTGTTTTTTCTCTAAGTTATGGTGGAAGAGCCTCGCGGCCATTTACACTTCGAAATCATGTTTCAGCGGAGAGGGGCGGCGGCGGCGGCCGGGGGGGGGGGGAGAAAACAAAGCCTTAAAGTTGGTGGAAATGAGGACTGAATCCGAATGCGCTCCTTTTTGTTTTTGTTTTTTGTTTTTTTTAAACCAAACCTTGTGAGTCGACGTAGACGAATGGCGGTGATTCAAAGTGAAAGTATGAGGTGTGTGTGACAATGAGGTCCGCTGGGTTCACACCAGCGTTTGGACTTTTATTTTTCTCAACTCTGAATACCATCGTGAACGTGGAACCATTTGGGGGAATTACTGGCAAAGAGGTTCACCAAATAAATTTTAAGATATTTACAGTCATTTGGGGGTTTTGTTTTTCCATTAGTTTGCTAATCTAGTCTGATGCGTTTTATTTTCGTCCTATTCCTACCGAATAGCCCAAGACCTCGGAGGAAACTGTCTCGACAAAATTCAGTTTTTTTAAATATTGGGGGCTAAAATGCATAAACGTCAACTTGGAAAAGAAATGCTCAATAGAGATTTTACTGAATGTGAACATAACATTTAAAAAGGCTAAATGTTTTACATTGGTACGCCGTGTCTAAAACCGGTGTGTGCATCTTCCCATGATGACATAGCAGCCTATAAAGAAACACGGGTTTCTCTGTTCTGCATTTCCATAGTTCAGCCTGTAGACTTGTACAAACTGTTCAACAGCGTTGTGTGTACAAGAGGGTGATGCCACTTTACTGGAACCGGCCTCAGAAGGAAGCGGTTCCTGCATCACCATCTGGTGCCGGTCCATCGGTACCACTTGAGGAATGCTTGTGTGTGTGTCTGTGTGTTTATGCACAAAACGAGGTTTAGTGACTATTTTTTTTATCACAATATAATACATGGATTATTTTTCGATAGTGACAGGAAGTGGGTCACTATCTCGGCGTTGGTTCTGTGACGTGCGTCTGTCTTGAAGAGACGCGCAGGTTGCACTCATATCCTGTTGTTACACCAAGCACCTGCAAGTTTCCTGCACGTCCCTGGCCCCCAGGTCACCAAATGACACACACGTAAAGCCAGGAATATATATATATATATATATATATATATATATACTGTGTGTGCGTCTCATGTAGGCTACATAATATAACCTCTTACTCTTTTTCACGATGTGACGTGATTTCAACTTGTTTGAGCGAGTTGGTATAGCTGCATAATAAACTTCAGACTACTTTGAGGGGGTAATATGTGATGAGTGTATATATATATATATATTAGTGTATACAGGTGGGCGGTAGAGATGATGGATAGGCCTCCTCGCAATACGGTCAATGTCTTAATTCTCCCAGAGCGCACAATCATTGTGAGTCAACTATTAACACGTCACAGAGAGGCAAAGACAAACCAACACAAATAGGACACGCCCTCTCAGAAAGCACCTCGGTGTGCGGCTGTGCGGCTGCCGCCCCCCACCCCCCCCCACGGTCACGCTTGCCCTTGTGACACCCGCTTAAGGGAAGTGCGTCAGGAAGTGTGCTGCTGGGCCCCGCGTGGCATCAGACCTGCTGCTCAACCATAAGCACGGGGAACTTCCTCCTCCTGCTAACCGCTTCTTATTGTCGTCGTTGGCAACAGTGATGTATTTATATCCCACTGTAAATACGGGGAGGCCTAGTGTTTAAAATGTAACATGATGAAGCTATTAGGCCCGCTGAGCCAAACCATTTCAACTGAAGGATATAATTGGTAATTGTGTCCCGAGGGACACTGCCCAACAGAAAGTGGCTTTGCATTATGTGAACTATCAAAGTGAAAGTTAAACTCATGTGATTCACACATGTTGTCCCACACGACACGGGATCCTCATCCTATGAGGTTGTCACGGAAACACCGGGGCTTTTATTTTGAAGTTGTGTACACAGTAGGCTAACTAGAAATTAATAGCCGAACAGTAAATATGCCTAACTTTATTTTTTTTAGATAAATAAAAAAATACTGTAGGCCATTGTAGGACCATACAGTATTTGTAATATATGAAAAATATTTAAAATGCAACCAAAGGAGGTAAAAAATATCCTAATACGTTGTGCATAAACCAGCAAGGCACGTCTATGATAAAATGAATGAAGTAATGCCATTTAACAACATATATACCACCACAGAACACATGTAGCCTATATTTACCATGCTATGGTGAATATGCATAATGCAATATCCAATGCCATCTTTGATTGTTTCCTTTCTTGGACTGTACAAACAGGGAAATGACCAGAGGATGGGAGGAGTATGGGGCTATTAGGCTGCAGCCTTGGTGACTCTTGAGTGATTTGCCATCAGACTGCAGACAGGACAACACTATGGCGGGTGAGCATGTACATTTTTCTATTCACTTTACCGGTTATCCTATTGCATTTGATTTTTTTGTAATATATAGAGATTGATTTTAATAAGAACATATGTATGCTGTTTTATGAATCCCCGGCAGATTGGAAATGTGAGTGTCACAGAAAGTTCAGCACAATTTTATTAACGGATTTGTTTTTCAAAGACTTCTGCTGTCAAAGATGGAAATTACTTCACTTTTTTATTTAAAAAAATAATAATATTAGTGTTTCATCAGAAATCATGCTCTAAAGTAGGCCTACTTTAAAGGGATTTCTGTGAGTCTTAAGTATTTTAAATAATATTTAACTCTACTTTAAAAAAAGTTAATAATTATTTGGTACTTTTTCGAACACTGTATATTGTCCCTGCTGACCATTAATAAATATGTTTCTACATATGTATTGTCTGTAGCCTATAGGCCTACAGACAATTATCCATCAACAGCACTTTCCAATTGTGATTGATTAATGAGTTGGCCGTCTGTCTGGACACCTGTCTCACCTACAGTATATTTGCCTATTTAGGGAGCATCCTAAAATTCCTGGTCTGCGTTAACATGAATATTTGCCATGTGAGGGATAAGGAAAATAAAATATAATTTAATATAATTTAGGCTAGAGCTTCTTGAACATCTTTACAAAAGTTATTTTAACATAATAAAACATTGCGGTCTTTATAAGCCTTAATAGTGAGTCAGAACGAATTTGCTTGTGAAATATATTTTTCTAGTATTAAAAAGATGTTGAAAAAATGTTGAATAATAATAATAATAATAATAATAATAATAATAATAATAGTAATAATAGTAATAATAGTAATAATAGTAATAATAATATAATTCTATAATTAATAATAGTGTTCATTGTTTCAATAGGTATGTTACTCTGGTAAGTCACCACAAACAACAGTGTTCTAGTCCATCCTCTTCAACATTACAACATCAAGGTCATTGCTTCAAAGTGTCACAATGCAAACGGGGGAAAACATAACTTGTAACAAACGGTCTGATGGTGACACATTTATTGTTGCAATTATCATAAACGTAACCTCAGATCTTGCTGTCTGCAGGCCCCATTCTCACGCCTTATGTCATCTCGACTTCTCTGTTCATCAAAAAGTACCTTCAAACCCACAAGTGTATTTTTTAAAATGTTTTCTATTCTGGGTCTGAGGGTCTTGTGGGGCCTGACCATCTTGACACAACACATCTCGAGTTGCAAAAGGTTGAGAACCACTTTGTATTGTTTTGAAAGGCAACTTGAATTGACCCCACATTTGTTGTTAGGTATCTTTGTCTAAAACAGCCACCAAATTTGTATTTTTGTTTTGTGATTCACAGACTCCTTTGACATAAGTCAGTTTGACTTTGACTTTAGCTTAATCTACGACCAGCTGAACTTCACGTACAACTACACCGAAGATTATTTCGACCCCTTGAAGCAGCCCTGCAACTCGGCGCCCATCTCCGACGCCGCCATGATCGTCGTGAGTGTCTTCTACGTGCTCATCTTCCTGCTGGCCATCCCCGGCAACCTGGTGGTGGGGCTGGTGATCGGGCTGAACCGGCAGCCGCTGTCCCCGTCCGACCTCTACCTCCTCCACCTCGCCGTCGCCGACATCCTCCTCGCCGTGACGCTCCCCTTCTGGGCCACCTCCCTGACGCTGGGCTGGGTGTTCGGCGACGCCATGTGCAAAGTCGTCAGCATCCTCCAGGAGCTCAGCTTCTACGTCAGCATCCTCTTCCTCGCCTGCATCAGCGTGGACCGCTACATGGCCATCGTGCGCGCCATGGACGCCCGCAAGGCCAGCCGCAAGTGCGTGAGCTGGTGCTTCTGCGGCGCCGTGTGGCTCGCCGGCGGGCTGCTGGCCCTGCCGGGGTTCCTGAACTCCGCCACGCCGTCCACCAACTCGTCCAACGGCTCGGCGCCGCTGACCGTGTGCGCCGAGCACTACGACCCGGGCAGCGCCGACGAGTGGCGGCTGGCCACCAGGGCGCTGCGGCCACACGCTGGGCTTCGCGGTCCCGCTGGTCGTCATGCTGCTGTGCTACGGCGTGACGGTGCGGCGCCTGCTGCGCACCAAGGGCGGCTTCCAGCGGCAGCGCGCCATGCGGGTGATCATCGCGGTGGTCGTCGCCTTCCTGGCGTGCTGGACGCCGTACCACCTGGCGGTGATCGCCGACACGTTCCTGCGGGCGAAGGTGGTGCCGTACAAGTGCCCGACGCGGAAGGCCATCGACCAGGCGATGTTCGCCACGCAGAGCCTGGGGCTGCTGCACAGCTGCGTGAACCCGGTGCTGTACGCGTTCGTGGGCGAGAAGTTCAGGAGGAGGTTGGAGCACATGATCAAGAAGACGGGCATGCTGGAGCGCGCGTCCATGTCCAGGCCGAGCCGGTCCTCGCTGTCATCCGAAATGACATCCATGATCATGTAACCCTGCTGTGTGTGTGTGTGTGTGTGTGTGTGTCACTGAATCACCACCATTTCCTGTTTTGGAAAGCGGACTTTTCTATGGGTTTTTTGCAGTAGTTTGAGCTGACCGACATGTGACCAGTTATTGTTTTTCTTTATATGATATTATATTTTTTATAAATTATTTAAATATTCAAAACTCATAACTCAAAACTCAGAATTTCAACACGAAGCAGACACTTATTAGTGGGTTGCAAAGAGGACATGAAGCATCAGGACCTACTGGTACCTTACAGGCCAGTACAGGCCACCATAGCATCTCCTACTCGTGTTAAAGGGTGGGGTGGGGGGGGGGGGGGGGGGGGGGGGTCTTCAGTTGGTTGCAATCTCCAACCTTGCCGCTAGATGCCACTATATCCTACACACCATTACCAAAAAAAACATGAAAGCTATCTACCTATAAACCTACCTATATATATATATATATATATATATATATATTTATATATATATATATATATATATATATAAAGAGCTGCAACGATTAGTCGAATAATCGATTAGTTGTCAACTATTAAATTAATCACCAACTATTTTGATAATCGATTAATCTTTTTGAGTAATTATTTAAGAAAAAATGTCCAAATTCTCTGATTTCAGCTTCTCAAATGTGAATATTTTCTGGTTTCTTTAGTCCTCTATGACAGTAAACTGAATATCTTTGGGTTGTGGACAAAGCAAGACATTTAAGGACGTCACCTTGGGCTTTGGGAAACAGTGATCAACATTTTTCACCATTTTCTGGACCCAACAACTACTCGATTAATCGAGAAAATGATTGACAGATTAATCGATAATGAAAATAATCGTTAGTTGCAGCTCTAATATATATATGTATATACTTTATTTTTTAAATTTGATATTACAAAATGTGAAAATTGTACATTGATTTGTATTATTTCCCTTCATTCCCTGTATTAGGTGTCGTTTACTCCCTGACAGCGCCTCCTTGTGGTCTGATATATAACTGAATGTACATTTATGTCTTTTTTAGCTGTGTTATATTTACAGTTTCTGCATTTATAGATGATTGTCTGCCTCATACGGTCAAATATTAAAACCATTGGATAACCTTCATTACGTCTGTGGTATCGGTGTAGTTATTTCCACACGTGCAATTCACCTCAAGCAATCCAGGTACAAGGTGTCCAGACAGACAGACAGAAAGAGACAAACAGACAGACAGAAAGGCACTGCTTGTCTGCTGTGTGTGTCCTCGTTTGGTCAAATACGTGTCCACCTCCTGTGATAATCACCGATGATGATGTTCACCTGTGTCCCATGAGATTGAAGCTACCACCCAGTCCCTGCCCCCTTTGTGTGTATATTTTGTGTCTCTGCAGTTCATTCATGTAAAACATAGTCTCAGTCTGTACTCCTGCTGACTTGACAGTCTGTGAAGTGGCATCACGGTTATATATATATATATATATATATATATATATATATATATATATATATATATATATATATTTGGTGCTATGGCCTCCGAGTCTGTCACCATTAGAACCGCATTTGACCTACAAATGAAATCCCTCTCTCCGACCGTGTCGCACCGAGCCACAGGGTCTGCTGACCGGGGATTGGCTGGAGGAGGCAGGGTGGGGGGGTGGGAGAGGCGGGTTCAGGCCCGGGGTTGACTGGGCGAGACGGATCGACACACAGCTGTCATTCTGTCATTCCCCCCCCTTAGGACTGGTCTGGCTGAGGCGGTGGTGCTGCTGGTAGCGGCTTGGCGGCGGGGAGCTATCGTGAGCGCTGGGAATGCTTGGCTCACGGGCCGAGGCGGGCGGGGGAACGAGAACCAGTGACAGGACGTCGGACGCGCCAGGAGGGAAAATAAGGTTTTCCAAAGGAGTGTAAATCCAGGAGGACCCGCTCCAGGTCCTCCCCACCAAGGAGACAAGGCAGGAGTCTGAGGCCGGCGTGAGGAAAGGAGTGAACCCAGCAGAGGCCAGGGGAGGGAGCCTTCAAATGCAACTTGACCCACTTGGTCTTGCCCTAAAAATACATCTTTGCAGCAGGGCCGGTGCTCAAATCTCTCAAACCTGTGTAATAACTCGATAATCGGCTTTTATTCCGTCCCCCGTTTGGACAGCAAACTAGAGTAGGTAGTGCATCGCAAATCTCACCTCATTCAGTCAAAGTTGCTCCAACAATGTAATGGTCACAACTTTTCATGTGAGCACCATGTTACCTGCGACATTTTAGGATTTTAGTCGTTCCTCCTGTGAGATCACTCCGGTTCCCAAGACCCATTGTGCGTGGAGGGCCCCCGCCCCTGTCCAGGACCTCTGTAAGGGTCATCCGATTGAGGTCCAAACCACCCAGAAGAGGGGCGCCGCCATGGACCAGGCGATCGCGGGCTTCGGCGGGGGCGGCCCCCCCGTCCCCCCGAAGCGCTCCCACAGGAACCTGGGCCCCAACCAGACCCACCAGGAGGCCCCTCTCCGTCCCCAGCCCTCGCCGACGCCGCCCGTGTTCCTGCGCAAGATGAGGAACGCGGCGGTGGGCACCGGCTGCGACATCCGCCTCAAGGTGAGCGTGGGCGGCGACCCCCAGCCCTCGCTGTACTGGTACCACAACGACGACCTGCTCAACATGGACAACCAGGAGTACGGCGGCCTCTGGATCCGGGACTGTAAGCCCAGCGACGCCGGCCTCTACACCTGCATCGCCAACAACCACCTGGGGGAGGCGCGCAGCAGCGCCGTGCTCGCCGTCTTGGATCTGGGGGAAGGTAAGGTCATGTGTGGACGTATATATATATATATATATATATACACACGCACATACACATACGTGCATATATACAGGTATTATTTTGGCTGAGGCGTGCATCCAAAGCAAAGTGAGTTCAGATACAGGTCATTCAAAAGGGCCCCTACCAGCCGATCCAGTGGACTGTACCAACCGGGAGGCCGATCCAGCCATCATACATCTGGGTGGACACTCCCACTTGTGAGGTCACCAGAGGGTAGATTTTGACATGGCTTGTAATGGCTGATCAACGTCACACCTGGTGGTACAATTGGGCCCCTTTAAGGAGCATCTTGCTCAAGGACGGCCCACACAGGTTCGGCCGGGACCATTAGGAGATCGAACCCAGAACCTTATGTCTGGGAGTACCCTGCTTCCACTAGACTTCATAATTAACATAACAGAGATGCAATTTAGACCTTCGGCAGATGCTTTAACCGAAGCGACCACAAAATTTCAAAAGTGTCATGTGACTACCCTCTAGTGACATCACAAGTGGGAGTCCACCCGGATGTATGATGGATAGATCAACCTACCGGTTATTAATTCAACAAGAAGCAGACACTTTCAGTATTAGTGGGTTGCAAAGAGGACATGAAGCATACCTACGAGAAACGGCATGTAATGGCCTGTGGATATTGGGGGGGGGGGGGGGGGTGGGTTATTGAACCCAGGACTTTCCGACAATGCTGGCATTGGTAGACCGGTTGTGATTGGCTGAGGCTGTCTGTGGTCGTCCCGCCTCCGCACACCCACAGATGAACCAACCAGGTGGAGGTGCAGCCATTAGAGACACTCACCTGTTAATTGGCAGAGCCCAGAGGTATCTGGGAATCAGGGAAGTCTGCTGAGTCATGCTCCATGCTCCAGTAATCACCCCCCCCACTATTACGATATATCCGCCTCTCATTATTTCTATATATATATATATATATATATATATATATATATTTAGATATTACTTCTCCATTGCATGAGATGCTGTGCCGAATATCTCTGAGCAAATATGATGATGCAACGCGGCGTTATGTCTTGACTTTGGCATTTCGCTGCGCCTCCTGAGGCGGTGTTCAGCGGCGGTGTGGATGGCGTCTCCCTCCGTCTATTTAACAGACGCCTCATCCAGCCCAACGCAAGGGAGATTAAAGCCATACTTGCTTTATTCTTCTTTATACTTACTTATATGCTCAAATGGAGAAAAGTATGCATGCAAACTAGAGATGCATCTCTGAGATTAACGCTGGTTTTTAAGGAGCAGAAGTCATGCCAACCTAAATGACCTTTCATGCATTTAGCTGAATCCGAGGAAAGTGGAATAACAGGGAACGTGATTTTTTTAAATGACCATATTGTCACTTTAATACGTTCAAATGTTCAATAGGTTTTTTTGACTGTGATGCATTTTGGATGTAAGTCGGTCCTACTTCCCTTTTACACATTGTAATGCCGTTTCTACACTCGTGTCAATCCTCAGGGTGTTGTGTAGCCGTTGCATTAACACCGTGGATTTGATGATTGTTTAATTAAAAACAGTCATTTGGGTATTTCAGTATTATATAGTTGGGGTGGGTGTGGGGGGGGGGGGGGGGGGTTGCAGCCCAACAAAACAGTGACTTATTTCTGGCGTCCTTTGACATCAGAAATGGTGAGCGGCATTAATTAAGAGCTGCACACATTCACAAGTTGAACCGACGGCTCCTGGTAATAATATCTGTCATATCCAGAGACCCGCGTCTGCTTGTGTTAGCAAAACAACTCGACATTGAAAAAGGAGTTAAAAGTTTGTTCACTTTCGTGACTTTTAATCGAGGATATTAATCGTCAGTGCACATTTCCAAGAGACGATGGGCCTCAGTTAGTTAGTGTTACTTTCGGCTCATTTGTGGGGGGAATGATTGCTTCAGCGATACCGACTGTCCAAACCGACGCCGACACTGCAGCAGTGAAAGGCTTGTGGGTCCAACTACCGCCAAGCCTCCCCCGCGCCAAGGGAGAGAACCACCAAAACCCAAACCCAAAACCTAAATCATCAAAGAAAATATGCCATTCTGCCGCTCTGTTTTCACCTATGTGTTGCAGTCTATATCCAACTGCCTCCTACAGCTGCCACATCACTCAACGGGGGTCTCTCTCTCTCTCTCTCTCTGTCTCCCCCCCTCCCCTCTCTCTCCCTCTCTGCTGCCGTCGACTAGCGCCGCCGGTTATTTATACCAAGGAATGTGCCAGGCCTTAGATTTTTTCTCTGACGGTAATGGGCAGCGACTCCTGTTACAGAGGAAGACATCAGTGCTAATTTTAGCACTTAACCTGTATAGGTTTCTTTCTTTTTTTCTTTTTTTTAATTTTTTTTTAGGAGGGGGAGGCTTTTTATTAACCAAAGCAGAAAATGGCAGTGTCGTATTTTAATGGGCAGTGTCGGTGAAATGTCACTGGGAGTTGTGGGTGTGTGACACTGGATATCGTCTGGGTCTGCTTCTGGTGTTGTGTGGCCCTCACACTTCTCACGCACCTTTAACTGAACTACCGCCTCTGTGTGTTGTATTCCTTATATTATTTTATTGCAAATTGAGGAATATATATATATATATATAAAATTATTTTTGAAGTATGTGGATATTGTTTTTTGCTCATAGGTTTGTGGTTTTGCTGCGTCCACTTTAGTCTTGGAGAAGTGCGTTATCGCATTATCCTGGCGTTTCCAATGCTTGAATCTCCTGGACTGCGTGTTTGATCGCGTGTTGCTGCGGTGCGGCTGGTGGCGGCGGTCCATAGCTTCGCTATGAGGGGGGGGGGGGCGCAGGGGGTCTTCACAAACAGGGAGTTTAAAGAACTAACAGTTCATCTGTATCTGTAGTGAACAGTGACGACCCGAGATGGAAATTGTCCTCAGATGTCACTTTTATTGCAGGCAACAAAGACCAGTGAGGCCGACGCCACGGCAACATCCCAGATCCACGATGGCGTTTTCTAGCCATGCTTCCTGCGTTTGGTGTAGAAGTGTTTGGTTTACAAGCTTGGATATTCATTTTAGTCGTTACTTTAGTACTTGCAGTGTAAATATCAATTCTCACTTTGACTTACAGCCGAACCAGATGAACATAAACTACTGCACACAACACAATACCATACTACTAACTGGGACTGCATGAGTTTCATTTTGTCATTTTGTTATTATTATGTCGTCATACTATGTCATTTGATTACTAAATGTTTAATCTCATAACAAATGTTATGAACACTGTGGAGACATCCACAGTGTCCATACTCCCTTTTCTGTCTTCACAACGCATGTCACACTTATAGGGCTTGTACGATTTTTTGTTGGCGATACTCCATATTGAGAGGATACTGATACGCCATATTGAGAGGACTCCAGAGAGTTGTAGTCCTGTAACATCGTAAATCAACGTAAATAGACCGTAACCTCGGCAAATGAAAACTTTGTGTTGCCGCGTCTCGCGTGAGAAACGCTGCGGCGGTTTCAGACACAACAATGACAAATCATTTCACGATGAAATACTAAACAATGACCAAGTAACCACGACTACCAACACAATAACTAACATGACAATGCTCCCATGCTCCCAAAATGGCGGCGGTCATTGTCATGTGATGTTGCGGTGTACAAGCCCTATTCTGGAGTCATGGAGTCAGTGCTCTAATCAGGGCTATTGTTGCATGTAACAGTGTGTGTGTGTGTGTGTGTGTGTGTGTGTGTGTGTGTGTGTGTGTGTGGTCCGCCACGCTGTGCTGCCCATGCGTATCTGCAATGCGCTCCTTGGAGGGGATGATAAAGTAGGAAATCGAGATGCGTGTGTGTGTGTGTGTGTGTGTGTGTGTGCGTGTGTGCGTATGACAGCCGTGGCGTCTTTCCAAAACGCTTGGATATTTTCCCCATCGTGTCATCCTCCGCTCGTGTCCGAGATCTGAGGGAACAGGTGGAGTCTGATACGCGCTGTGGAAATCCCCCGCACACAAACACACACACAAACACACACACACACACACACGCACACACACACCGTTTGGTACCAGCGCGCCACAACAACACACCGCTTGTGTTGCTTTTAACTCGATGTGAGCGCAATCTTCCCTGCAGGATTAGGCCAGTACGGAGTATAGGTCCGTTTCACAGAGGCGGCGGCGGCGGCGGAGGACAAACACAGGTGTCAGTCGCGCTCATGATGCTAATTATGGGTCTTCTGCTTTCACGGAGCAGGGCACACGCCCCGCGGTCAGCGTTTGACATCTCCACCGGTTTCACATAAAAGAAGCAGACCCATAATTAGTGTCATGAGCCCCACCTGTGTTTGCCCTACGACGACGACGAAGACGATGACGACGATGTGAAAAGGCCCCATTGGGACTATGAGTGGTCATCATTTAAAAAGCGACTTCCCACCTCTTATTTGAAGTGCAATGTTGCTACAGTTCAATCCATGTATGGTTTGATCTTGAAAAGCATTTCTGCATTTCTGTTTATGTAATTTAATTGATTGTAGAGATCAGCCCCCCAACACATCCTCTAACAACGCTAGATCAGCCCCGCATCACATCCTCTAACAACGCTAGTTCAGCCCCCCATCACATCCTCTAACAACGCTAGATCAGCCCCCCATCACATCCTCTAACAACACTAGATCAGCCCCCCATCACATCCTCTAACAACGCTAGATCAGCACCGCATCACATCCTCTAACAACACTAGATCAGCCCCATATCACATCCTCTAACAACGCTAGATCAGCCCCGCATCACATCCTCTAACAACACTAGATCAGCCCCGTATCACATCCTCTAACAACACTAGATCAGCCCCCCATCACATCCTCTAACAACGCTAGATCAGCCCCCCATCACCTCCTCTAACAACACTAGATCAGCCCCGCATCACATCCTCTAACAACTCTAGATCAGCCCCGCATCACATCCTCTAACAACACTAGATCAGCCCCCCATCACATCCTCTAACAACACTAGATCAGCCCCCCCATCACATCCTCTAACAACGCTAGATCAGCCCCGCATCACATCCTCTAACAACACTAGATCAGCCCCCCCATCACATCCTCTAACAACACTAGATCAGCCCCCCCATCACATCCTCTAACAACACTAGATCAGCCCCGCATCACATCCTCTAACAACACTAGATCAGCCCCCCATCACATCCTCTAACAACACTAGATCAGCCCCCCATCACATCCTCTAACAACACTAGATCAGCCCCCCATCACATCCTCTAACAACACTAGATCAGCCCCCCATCACATCCTCTAACAACACTAGATCAGCCCCATCACATCCTCTAACAACACTAGATCAGCCATTCAAGCCTTAGTTTTATCGTATTTCATGACTTACTACATGACTTCAGTTAGTAATATTCAGCATAGTCCAATTATCTAATTAATGGGCAATTATCAATCTTAGGTGATACAATTATTGTATAGGCCTACTTTAGGCGTAGGACTACATCGATTGCATCGTTAAAAATCACCTTACTTTCTGGGGGGGAAATTGTGTTAGTATAAGTTGGTCAAAAGCATTAACTGTTCCTGTTTGCAATCTGGTGATTTTCCTATTCACTGTACCGCTGGCTGTGCGTACGCGTGGTCAGACCCTGTGGGTACGTCACAAGTACGGGTACTTTGAGAAATCCCACATTTTGTCAAAAAACTGCGAACGCACGGTTTACACACAGATTTCCTTCGTACGCAACGTTGATAAATGAGGCCTGGAGAAAATGTAAAGAAAAATCACAAAAAACTGCATTATCATCACTTTCCTAATAATCTGACTAAAAACAGAATGGGAAATCACTTGGTGCAGTGAAATGCAAAGACACGGACGTTTAACATCAACCGAAAATGTGAAAGATGTGTGGGGGGCCACTGCCCCCTGGTGCCCCCCTCATGGAGCCGCCACTGGGTGTGGCTACGGTTCAACACCCCCACCATGCACCAAGTAACCCTGGACATTACTGGTGCTGCGTTTGAACCAACCCAAGGATTATTAGAGGCCGTCGTCGTCCTCTCTTGGACAAGTTTACAGAAATGTTTGCCGTCACGGTGGTGTTGCCTTGCTAAGCTTAGGGCAACGGCAGCTTTAATGGTTGCTGTTGCCACACCGTGCTAAAAAAACGCCCCACTTTCTCGGTGTCAGCAGAATGGCGGTCGGTCCTCTCTCCCCCATAAAACCTCCAGCAGCCTCCAGTTAACGAGCCCCGCCGCCACGCCTCGGTGTTGAAGATGTCCGCGCCATTACAGCGGCGTCCAGGTTGTAAGTCGTCGAGGTAACGACGAGAACAACACAGCGTTTTCCAATTTACGTGACGGCCACCCTAATCTAGACGGACCATTAACCCCGGCGAGAACACAATCTCTGCGGCGGTGCTGACATAATGGCCCCTCGCTGCAGAGATTGCTTTTGTGTTGCTTGTGTGTGTGTGTGTGTGTGCCACGGTTTTAGTTTTACTTCTGCAGGTTTGTATTTCTAGTCCAACTTTATTCATTGGCAACAATCAACATGGATAATTATGAACAAATACAACCAATACTCAATATTTGACACGGTTTTGTACCCCTTGAGACCTGCTGGTCTCTAGGCCTATACACCAGGTTGGGGGTCAGCCAGGGGGAGCTGGACCTGAGACTGAAGAGGGGTCACAGCCTCCGGTCTACATAGTAGGCTCGGTACTGTCCTCTGTAGTAGTGGTGGTAGACCCATAGTGAATCATTCTCAATTTAAATAAAACATTTTAAATAAAAAATCTGATTCTAAAAAGTAGAATCAGATTTTTGTATGATATGAAGAGAATTTGTTATCAACTGAGCAAGATGTATAAAAACCGAGCAGTAAAACGGATCCACTATAAACAACAAGGCACACGTGACGCACGGATAACGAACCACTTGTGTGCAGCAGCAGCAGCAGCGACACCTGTTTGATCCCCTCTCCTCTCCCCCGGGGGGGGGAGGGGGAGGAGAGGAGAGGAGAGGGGGAGGTGTGTTGGGAGAGAAAACCCTCCTCCCCTGTGTTGCTGAGGTCTCATCATCCGCTTCCACCTGTCAGGAACGCATAAAGGGTTTTTATTGAGCCGTGTGCATCGATGACATGCAACTGGTGGGGGGGAGGGGGGGGATTTTATAGAGATGGTGACCATTAGACTATCTTTATTTTATATTAGACTATATTTATTTTATATTAGATTATCTTTATTTTATATTAGACTATATTTATTTTATATTAGATTATCTTTATTTTATATTAGACTATATTTATTTTATATAAGACTTTATTTATTTTATATAAGACTATCTTTATTTTATATAAGACTATCTTTATTTTATATTACATTAGGCTATCTTTATTTTATATTAGACTTTCTTAATTTTATATTAGACTGTCTTTATTTTATATTAGACTATCTTTATTTTATATTAGATTATCTTTATTTTATATTAGATTATCTTTATTTTATATTAGATTATCTTTATTTTATATTAGACTTTCTTTATTTTTTATTAGACTATCTTTATTTTTTATTAGATTATCTTTACTATTATTATTATTATTACTATTATTATTATCATCATCATTATTATTATTATTATTATTATTATTATTATTATTATTATTATTATTATTATTATTATTATTAAATATAAATAGCAGCAGGTTGCTATGACTATCACGGTGGATGCTGCACAGGCTGCTACCGTACGGTGTTGCGGAGGAGGAGGAGGAGTGTAGGGGGGGGGGGGGGGAGGAGGAGGAGTGAGGGGGGGGGGGGGGGGGGGGGGGAGAAGGAGGAGGAGTGAGGGGGGGGGGGGGGGGGGGGGGTTCCTGTGCGGTTGCAGGGATTTTCTATCTCCCCCCACGCACACACATGCACATGCACACGCACACCAACACCGAATAGCCCCTGTTACGCAAGGAGTAGGAGATCAGTGGGTCTAAAGAGGAGGAGTAGGGGAGGAGGAGGAGGAACACAAAACCCCCGAAGAAAATACATCAAGCTGGGATACACTGGTCGGCTTTGAGGAGCGGGGTTCTCCTCCTGCTGCTGCTGCTGCTGCACACCGCGATGTGCTCCTCCTCCTCGGGGCTCCTTGTCCACCTTGTTGATGCTGTAGTCTCGCTTCTTCTCCTCCTTCTCCTCCATCTCCTTCTTCTCCTGTTAGTGGACACATGCAACTTGCAGCGGAGGCTTGCAGGCTGCAGAACGGAGTGATGATGCTTCTCTAAAGGGATGCTCTCTTGTTTCTTTTTTTCTTTTTTTTTGGTGTGTGTGTGTGTGTGGGGGGGGGTGAGGAGGGGTGAGGAGAGGGGGGGGGGGGGGGGTGTGTGTTGTTTCTCAGCGTGCAGCACGTTTTATTTATTCCCTGCCACATCAAGTCATGCAGGAACATGAACATCTGCTGCACATGAGTTGATGAGGAGGGCAGTGGGCTGCAGCTGGACTCTGTGAAGGGTGATCCAGCGTCTCGTTAGGGTGGGGGGGGGGGGGGGAGAGCCTACAATGGTGGAGAACATGCCCACCATGAAGAAACACACACCGAAGAGAAGGAAGCAAGTAAGTGTCAAACAATCAGTAATTATTATTATCATTATTATTATTATTATTATTATTATTATTATTATTATTATTATTATTATCGACTCCATTTGGTACAGCCCAAATGTGTTGAGCAATACTATTGACCATATGTGGCGTTTCCGTAAAAAAAAACTAAAAAAAAAGGTTGGGGTATTCCCATAATGGAGGGGAAGCCGTCGGTGTCGCTCGGGACTCGAACCGCGTCCCATTTTATAACGGACAACTGACTCGTCAGCGGTGGAAGGAGAAGGACAAGGAGGAGGAGGAGGAGGAGGAGGAAGAAGAAGAAAGAAGAAGAAGAAGAAGAAGAAGAAGAAGAAGAAGAAGAAGAAGAAGAAGAAGAAGAAGAAGAAGAAGGAGGAGGAGGAGGAGGAGGAGGAGGAGGAGGAGGAGGAGGAGGAGGAGGAGGAGGAGGAGGAGAAGAAGAAGAAGAAGAAGAAGAAGAAGAAGAAGAAGAAGAAGAAGAAGAAGAAGAAGAAGAAGAAGAAGAAGAAGAAGAAGTCCCCCCAGGCTGCTGCTCCTCCTCCTCCCAGTATGTTGTTATGCCAGTGGGTCTGTTGAATTCATCCAGATGGGAGATGCTTTCTGTCACAATGGCTCTGCTCAAGAGAACAGTGTGTGTTGAAACAGATAAAGCACAATAAGTACTGATTTTTGTTGTTGTTGTTGTTTGGCGATGCTCCGCCATATTGAGAGGACTCCTAAACCGACGTAAATACACCGTAAGCTAGGCTAATGAAGACTTTGTGTTGCCGCGTCTCGCGTGAGAAACGCTGTGGCCGTTTCAAACACAAATCATTTCACCATGAACGACTAAAAACAATGACCAAAACACCACGACTACCAACACGATAACGGACGTTACAACGCTGCTGTGCTTCCAAAATGGCGGTGGTTGTTGCGATGTGATGTGATGTCGTGATGTACAGGCCCTGTACGATGCTTGTACATGGATATAAAGGTGGACTACATAGTATTCTAACATTTTCAAATATTTATTTGTATTTGTATTTATTTCATAGGGTTAGGGTTAGGGTATAAAATAGTATAAGACAAATAATTGTCAGCATGTTCAATACGATCGCTTTTTCTTCTCCCCTATGATATGTTATGTTATCACCCTCACATATCCCGCCCTCGTCTTCCTCGTCTCCGTCTCTGGCGTTGTCCTTGCTGGACCTCACAAGCATGTCGGTTACTTTCAGCTTTGTGGAGGTCCTCCCACAGAGCGATGAGCACCTTGGTGAAGGCTATACTGCTGTATTGATTCCGCAGTAACCAGGTCTATTCTGGGCTTCACCACCACTAGTTCGCAAGGTTTCTTTTTTCACTGAATGCGGTTGTTTTGGAGGGGAAGGAGCAGGTAGGGTAGGGGTTAGGCATCTGGCTCAAGGAATGCTGACGGGTAGACTGCGGATATTGGGGTTCAAACCCAGTACCTTTCTGCAGGGAGTCAAACACGCTAAGGATGTATGTTTTCTCTCTGTACCCACTGACACTTCTTTATGGAGGAAGGGCAGTCCTAGTTTCCCCTCTGGTTCATTTGTCTCTTGTTTTTTTAAGGGGATTTTTCCGTCAATCCTAAAATGAAGAATCCTGTGTGCTGTCAATCAATGCTTTGATTGTGGGGTTGTTAAGCTCTTCGAGACTGGAAGAAAAACCTCTGCAACCTCTACACTTAAAACCAGACATTTACTCCCTGAACGGGAGAGAACAGCCTCTCCTGTACACAAACATTGTGTTCAGTGGTTAGCATCTTTTAGAGCAATCGTTGTCTCTAAACATATAACCTACAATCACCTATAGCACTAACAACTCAGTCATACTGGTTCCTATGGTAACAGTGTTTTCTCTCTTTTCTTCTTCTTCTGCTGCCACTATGGAAACTTCCTTTTCCACTAGTGCAGGGAGATCAAACACGGTAAAATATCATGTTCATGTGGGTTTCAGGGATTGTTTTCACTGCTATTAACTTCCCTTCCTACACGTTGAATGTCTTTTTAAAATGGTTTATGATTGTGTGTCCTTCCATATTTGCAAAAAGTTCTTGTTCTGCTTGCTCTTCAGATTCTGAGACTACAGATGATGAAGCTGGGGACCAGTTTGAGACCAAAGATGAGGGTGGAGATTATGAGGAACGCGCTGCGTATACAGGTAGCCATTTTGATTCTGGCTCACCTCACTTATTCCAATGTAAACGTGATATAACAGTAGCTTTAATGTTTGTATTTTCTGTAAACGAAAGCAGTTACGGAACAGTCCTGTTTTGCACACATACACTTACACGTCTTTTATGTAAATACATGTTTTCATGGGACTTAGTGATGGACAAATCTGCAAATGATGATGACAACACAGCATCTGGACATGAAGAGTATAAGGCCACCAGGTAAGCAGAAAACATAAAAAAAAGACCTGCATTTGTTTTTCAATACTCTTTTAAATATTGCTTTGTTTGTTTTCTCAAGACAATCTCCCCCTCAAGTCCTCCCGCCCCCATCCCCAAGGATCATCAGGCGCTCCTCCACCTCTCCGATGCAAAGTCGCTCCGGCTCAACGACGCCCATTAGTTTCACTGGAAGGAAAAAGGTTGCCGTTCCCACTGACTACCAGGACACGGTACCTGGGGAGTTCGAAGAGAAGGTCAGACAGCCCAAATCGGTCGGCATGTCCCAAGGCAGCACCCAAGACTCCCGACCCCAGACCCCTGTGAGCGAGTTCTCCTCCCGGAAGGAACTGGCAACCAGACCTTCCCCAAAGCTCACCAGGGCGAGCTCCAAGGTTTTCGAGAAGGTGCGGGGTTTGGAGGAGAGAAGACGCAGCCTTGACCTTCCCGAAGGCTCGATCTCGGGAAGATCTTGGGCGGGATTCAACCGCGAAGGGTCTGTCGACTCGGACGACGGCGGAAGCCGGCTGGGGATCTCCAGAGAAAGTTCCCGGGAAGACCTACGGGAGGCTCTGAAGGAGGACGCAGCTGAGAGGAGGTCGATGTTCAGACAGAGGGCCGCCTCGCTCGAGGACAAGCCCCGTTATACGCAGAAGGTCCAGGACATCGAGAACAAGTTCACCGAGGAGCTCCAGCGCATCAAGAAGCTTGTCGGCAAACCCCACATGAAGAAGTCTTTCTCAACCGATCAACTCACCTCGAGGGGAAGGCAACGGCAGCCCTTTCGGAAACTGGAGCCTATACCTCCACAAGTCCTCCAGAAGCTCCAAGAGAGGGAACGGGCGCAGTGGGCCAAAGAGCAGAAAGAAAATGAGCCGACCAAAGAAGGCTCTCCCCCGAGGTCACCACATTTCCTCGGCAACCCGCCAGAGTCAATGCAATTATCAGACCTACCGGGACAATGTATAAGGAGGGAAATAAGGATCATCAGTCCAGCTAGAGAAATCATTCAGAGGTCACCTTCACCGGCTGCTACTCGAGCACTGCGTGCAGAATCACCGAGCACAAACGTTGAAATGGCGATGCGTAAAGTGGAACGAAGACCACCAAGCCCACTCGTGCAAAGGGTATCTCGAGTCCAAGAACCACCACACACACAATCTCCTGTGCAGATGTCATCAAAGGAGGAGATTTCAGGGCGTAAGACGCCGATAGAAGTTGCCTTGCGGAGAATTGAAAACAGACCTGAGAGTCCTCTGGCACAGAGAAGAACTATGATCATGCTCCCAGTAGAACCACCACCAGCAAAGACTGCAAGGGTAACGCTGGTCGAGGAAAAGATGGAGGTGGAGGCGATGAAACCAGCCTCCAAGCTGAGCATCCCCACCATTGTGGTGGAAAATGAGCCTGCAGAACAGACCAACCAGGCGTCGCAGATCACAAGCAGCAAAGGAGGACAAGTGCAGAAAACCAAAGCGAAGAGTCGCAGAACGCGGCCTATGTCTCCAGAGCAAGGTCAGAGCTTCTTTCTCCTTTCTCCATTTGTACTTTCTTTCTTTTATTAATTCTTTAGTAGTGCTTTCTTTCGTTTTAACTTTATCACTCTTTTTTTTTTACATTCTTACTGACTTTTTTTTGTTTGTACATCTTTTCTTTATTTCTTTAATTTATATGTCTTTTCTTTCTTTCAATTGTATGTTTGTTCTTTCTCTTTTTCTGTTTTCCTTCCTTTCTTTAGTTGTATTTAGTTATTGTATTGGACATTGTTAAAGAGTAAAACCAGCTGACCCATCTGACAACAATGACTGTATACAATAACTAATAATTGACCAAATTCTTTCTCTTGAACTCATACAGATTCTTCTGATGACTCCTATGTGTCTGCTGGTGAGGACCCGATGGAGGCCCCCGTGTGTGAATGTCCCCTTCAGGACGCCGTCTCTACTGCCGGTACGGACGTACTCCTGAAGTGTGTCATTGCCGGCACCCCTCTTCCCGAAGGTAGGCAACAAAACTCTGTTGCATGAACCAACCAAAACATTTTCATACTGTAACCTGAGGATGTGCTGTTGGCCCAACACCCAACGCATATTTGATGCAGTAAAATAAGCACAACTTTCTCATTCTGACCATATCAAAAAGGGGAGATTTAACAAAATTAACAATTCTCTATGTATATTGTTCTTCAATACAGTATTCCCCCTTTAAGTTCACTCTCCCATGGTCAAATGAAACAGGCGAGGCATATATGTTCTTGACATTTTTTTAAATTAATTTTGGCCATCTCGCGATCCACTTGGTCCCCTGCTATGACCCGCTTATGGGTCGCGACCCACAGTTTGAAAACCACTGGTTTAAGTCACGATCCTTCCACCATATTTGACACCGTCTCACTGTTGTTTTTTTCTCCTTGTTTTTTTCAGTGACATGGAGAAGAGATAACACCGTCCTCGCTGGCGGTGCTAACTGTGTGCTGAAGGTGGAAGGCGATCGGCATAGCCTCCTCATCAAGTCCGCGAAACCAAGCGACAGTGGAAAATACTCTGTCACCGCAGTCAACGAGGTCGGCAAGGTCTCCACCTGTTCCACCCTCATCATCAAAGCAGGTAACTTCTTTAGGTATTACGATGTGGTGCTATAGGAAACCCTTTTTGTTGGTAATAGGCTTCATCTCTCATTCCAGGAAATCAAATCATCTTTAATCAGTTTGAAGGAATTCAGTTTAACGGCCATACTGCTGCGGCTGTAGAGTATAAGAAGCCATTATTTTTCTTTTGGACAGCAGTAAATTGGTTTTCAAACAGCTTTTTCCAAATCACCTTTGTGATTATAAAATGAAAATGGAAGAAACCCTCTTCTCCCATTGTTCCCACAAAATGAAGAATTAGCTTTCTTAGGTCCAAATATAGTATTTTGTCCATTGCTCTATTGTCAACTGTAACTCGTAGCACGGTGATTGACAGCTAGCTTTGATGTTTTGGACGGACTCAAATATCAAGGCGAAGCTCTACCCTAGCCACGGCGACAAACCCTCCCACTTTTTAAAAAGCTGTGTCCCGCCCAAACCTCCGCTTTGATGCAGACGCCACATGAAAGACGTTTGAAAAATGCCATCTGACTTGCGTTGGATTGGGCCTTTAAGGTTATATGATGTCTTTTTTCCCCCCACTCTCAGCAAAATGTGTCTTCCATATATTGCAGTTGAGCAACCTCACTATAGTTGCCATAGCAACTCAGAGGCTAAATCTAACCTATAAATTGCCCACTACAGCACAGCAGTTCCACTCGATATGAATCCTCTTGTTTTGTGGTCTTAGGTTACATACTCGTTTTAAAGCCCAACATTATTTTCTCTGAGGCAATACACAATTATTTGTTGTAAAAGAAATTGAAAAAAAAACCTGAATTAAAACACCCAATTAAAACAATAAAAAACTTAATTAATCTGAATGTCATTGCATCAACCTAAAATCACATTTACATCTAAGTATATGAATTATTGCATTTTGTGTTGATTATATTTAGTCATTTAGCAGAACCTTGTAACCAAAGCAACTTAACAGCTAATTTTAGATACATGTCATCAAGGAGCAGGTAGGAGTTTAGGTAATCTTGCTCAAGGATGTCTAACAGGTGGATTTGGACATTGGTGTTCAAACCAAGAACCTTTAGGCTTGGAGTCAAACACATAAACATATAATGCGTTTGAATGGAAATAACTTGTTGGGTTTGTAGCGTTTCGTCATCAATGACAGCCACCTGACTTCCGCGACACGTAGTATGTCCAAAAACATGCATACTTTTGACTCGCATACTAATAGTACGCCAGAAAACACGACACACTGTAGTGTGTGTAGTAGGTAGGTACGCAGGTTCAGGTAGTGGCCTAAGTCTTACACAGTGTTTACTGGTATGTGGAAGGCTTGGCTCAGGAGCCCCGGGAGAACCTGGGGGTGCCCAGGAACATCAGCAGCCCCATCACGTCTGACGAGGAGTACCTCAGTCCCCTGGAGGAAGGCCTGGATCCGGGGCGACCGGGACCCAGACGGGTCATCGACACCAGGTTTAAGGAGGCCCCGGCGTTCCTGGTAAGAACGTGGGGAAGCTAACACGCCCCCCCCCAAACCTGTTCACTGATTGGCCGCCATAGCTTACATTGCACTTCCCCTCAAAATGTGCCTTCATCCGTTTACTTTTCCTGCTCCATTCTCCCTGTTCATTTATGACAGACTTTTTTTAAGGAGGTTCACATATGTGTTCGTTTCTACGACACTTCATCCTATAATGTTATAACGATCACCAGATGTCCCTGAATGAGTGAATTCTGGAGACTTTTGGTGGAACCATAAATGCACGTGCCGGGTTAGCACATTGGTGAATTTACCATAACGTATCGCATGACAATGTTCCATGTTTATCACCTTAACATCTATTTTCTCTCAAATATCTCACCATGGCCTGGTTTCCCTATCACGTCTCATCCCATTGGGTGGTCCAGACGTAGGGTGGATCTGTCTCTAACTCCCGTGCTGCCATCCCACACAGGTCACCATAAGTGATCAGGCTGTCGTTGAGGGACAGGAAGTGACCATGTCCGTGCGAATAAGTGGACAACCCAAACCTATGCTCTATTGGTAGGTTCCCCCCCCCCCCCCCCCCCACCACCACCACCACAACCACCACCACCTCCCATGTCATGAAATCCTTTAACTCATGCCGGTTGTACGTATCTGAATGTATGCCCACATGTCTGTTCTCTTTGGCGCGTGTTGCCTTGAAATGAAGGCCAACTGGCAAAAGATGATGACTAAAGATTGAAGATGGGATGTTTTTTTTTCTCACCCTGGCTTGAATCTCTACGCTGTGTCATACAAGTAATCAGAATTAGGCTATTTAGATTTTGAACCAGAAACAGATTCAGAGAAGATGCTGAACAGAAGGTTACAATTCAGAAATGAAGCATCGTACATACAAAGCAAACATAACGTTAAATACGTTAGAGGCTCTCTCGTAGAGAAAATTACTGGCCATTATTTAGCAGATGTTCATATCGCAATGAAATCCAGCTACTCTTCCACTACGCTATGCAGTGAAAACCAATTTAAAAAACAACAGCTTTTCGTAGCTTTGAATAGGACCTGGGCCAAGCATGCAGGTTGGCTGACGTCTGTATGTGTATGTGAGCAGAGCAAAGGATCGTCTTTATATTTACATACTGTATAACCCTGCCGTGTCTCCGCGTCCTCGCAGGCTGAGGGACAGGGTGACGGTGAAGACGGGTCCGCGGCACGTGGTGCGCGAAGCGGAGGACGGCGCCTTCGAGATGACCATCAAGTGCGCAGCGCGGTCGGACACGGGCGCGTACACGTGCAAGATCATCAACGAGTACGGGACGAAGCAGTGCGAGGGAAGACTGGAGGTCAGAGGTAAATGTTTAATTTAAAACCGCTTTCATTTAGTCTAGTGGTTCAACATTTACTCCTACTTTTTTTTTTTCCGGGAACATAACACAATGGTTTATGAATACGAAAAGACATTGATATGAATAAAACGGATAATATCAAATGTGAACATCTTTCTAGACGTTTTTAAAGAGTTGACAAAATCATTAAATAGTGAATGAATACAAAAAGACATTATTACGACAATAAGGGCGTGTTCACACCTACCGTTTTTTTGTTTTACATATATTCCTATGTAGCAGAGCGTTTTTGGAAAAAGTCCCCAGCGTTTTTTAAAACGCCTCTCTCTCTCTGCGGTTTTTTCTCCTGCACCGAGCGTCAAAAAAAAAGATGAAAAAAGTTCAACTTTCAGGAAAAAAGCGCCCGACGTCAGGCGTTTTTTTGACAACGTCGGCTTCTACTGTACAATGGGTTCGTTGCTAGGCGATAGAAAAAACGCTCTCGGCGCTTTCAGGACAAAAAACGCTGCCAGCTCTTTTTTTTTAATTGAAAAAACGGTCGGCTCAACTTTTCCCTATCACAAAAAACGCTAGGTCTGAACACGCCCTAAATAGGCCTATTATGAAAGCTACATATATATCTACATATATTGAAAAGCAATACATCTTTCCAGACATTCATTCAAACAAGGCACACTTGTTATTGTTCATTGGAAAAATAGAACATAACAAAATGGTTTATTAATTCGAAAAGACATTGATATGAATAAAATTGATAACATCAAATGCATCTTTTGAGACATTTTTAAAGAGTTGACACAATCATTAAATGGTGAATGAATACGAAAAAGACATTATTACGACTAAATATTATGAAAGCTACACATCTACATATATTGAAAAGCAACACATCTTTCCAGACATTCATTCAAACAAGGCACACTTGTTTTTGTTCATTGGAAAATGGGAAAATAATGAAATGGTTCATGAATACGAAGAGACATTGATCATTTGCTTTAATCACATTGATATGAACACTCAATCCCCCCCCCCCCCCCCCCCCCCCCCCATAGCGGCGCCGCTGGAGCCCGGTCTGGTGGTGATCCGGCCGGTCAGGGACATCACGGCGCAGGCGGGGGACACGGTGATGTTCGAGTGCCACGTCAGGGGCCCCCAGGACACCGACGTGGACTGGCTGGCCAACAACAAGCTGATCCAGCCGGCGCTGCTCAACTGCAAGATGCACTTCGACGGCCGCAAGTGCCGCCTGCTGCTCAACTCGGTGCACGAGGACGACAGCGGCACGTACGTGTGCAAGCTGAGCACGGCCAAAGGTTGGTGGCCATGAGGGCGACTCTTGGGTTTCAGTCGGTCAATTTGTTAATCAGTTCATTCGGTAGATAGATAGATAGATAAATACGAACTTTATTGATCCCCGAAGGGAAATTCAGTCGTCATAGCAGCAGTGGTACATATAGTGCAATTACCAAAGCAGAGTAAATTAAAAATAAAAATCTCAAAAAAATAAAGAATAAAAATAAGAAAAGTACAAAAATAAATACAAAGTGAATATAGAATGCAGGGATGCAGTGGTGCAATAGATGCAACTGTGCAAAATGGTTTTATACTGTAAATAAATATAAATAAACTAACAGTAGTGCAAATGAATTGTGAATTGTGAAGAAGGCTGATTTCAAAGTGAGAAAGAACTGTTTTAAACGCACTCTTGGTTTGTTTGTGTCTTTCTTTTCATTTGTACATTCTGTCTTTTGTTCGTATATTCTTTTCTTCTGTCTGTCTGTCTGTCTGTCTGTCTGTCTGTCTGTCTGTCTGTCTGTCTGTCTGTCTGTCTGTCTGTCTGTCTGTCTGTCTGCCTGTCTGTCTTCAGAGGAGGTGACCTCCGTTGGCAAGCTCAAGGTCATTCCCTCCGTCTATCCGCTATTCACCCGCAAGCTGGACGTGCTGGAGGTGATCGAGGGCCGCAACGCTCGCTTCGACTGCAAAGTCAGCGGCACCCCTCCGCCACACGTCACCTGGAGCCACTTTGGTAAATATCCTCTTGTATGGTTCCTTTACCGTCTCTGTCCAAACTGGAAATGGAAACTGACCTCCCCTGTCTGTGACTATACAAGCCGAAGCGAACCTCCCTAGCTGTACAAACTGAAACTAAATCTAACCTCCGCTGTACCTGTACCTGTACCTGTCTGTAACTGTACCAAACTGAAAGTGAAACGTCTCTAACCTGTAGACCAGCCTCTATCGGACAGCGAGGACGTGCGCATCGTGAAGGAGGGCGGGCGCCACTCGCTCATCATCTTCCACGTGACCAATGAGGACGAGGGCTTTTACACCGTCACGGCGCGCAACGGCCAGGGCGAGGCGGAGAACTCAGCCGAGCTTTACGTCCAGGAGCCGCGGCCGGCCATCTCCTCCCAGATGTAAGGAGCTCCTCGCCTCTCTCTCTCTCTCTCTCTCTCTCCACCCTGTGGTTCATCCACCGCATAGCAATAGATTTTTTTTATAGATACATAAAGCTGATTTTTATATAGACACATGTCTTTACATTAAGCTGATTTCTATATATATATATTTCTCTCTCTCTCTCTCTCTCTCTCTCTCTCTCTCTCTCTCTCTCTCTCTCTCTATATATATATATATATCTTTTTTTTAATGTTTAATATCACCCATTTTATTTTAATGTTTTATGCTTTTTGTGTTTCTTTATTAGTCCTATACTAATGCTTTTGAAGTTTTAATGCTTTTCTGTATTCTTATATTACTTTTGTCCTGTACAGTGTCTTTGAGTTCTTTGAAAAGCGCTTTATAAATAAAATGTATTATTATTATTATTATTATTATTATTATTATTATATAGATACATGTCTTTACATTAAGATCATTTCTATATAGATACATGTCTTTACATTAAGCTCATTTCTATATAGATACATGTCTTTACATTAAGTTCATTAAATATAGATACATGTCTTTACATTAAGTTCATTAAATATAGATACATGTCTTTACATTAAGTTCATTAAATATAGATGCATGTCTTTATGTTAAGCTGGTGTCTCCAGCTGCTCAGATAACTGTATCTCATAAATGCTCCAGACCTGCCAGAGTGGAAAAATCGACCAGCCAAGTAATTGTTAATTGTTAATATGTAACCCTGAATGTGTTTGTCTGCCAAATGGTCAAATCTATCAGCCACTGGCTGGTGGCAGGTGTTCATTTTGCTGATAATTATAATTGATAATTATACAACTGTTTTCGTGTCAGAACATTGACATACTTCACAATCAGAGTTGAAATAATTGATTGAATGCACAATATGTTTTTGCAGAACACTAAACAACAACAAGGTCATTTGTTATGATGATTACAATATTGATTGTATGCTTTGATTGCCCCTCTCTCACGTCTCTCTACTCTTCCACCCCCCCTCCCTCTACCTTTCCTCTCATCCCCACAACCAATCATCTCCTCCTCCTCCTCCTCCTCCTCCTCCTCCTCCTCCTCCTCCTCCTCCTCCTCCTCCTCCTCCTCCTCCTCCATCATCATCTCCCCCTACTCGTCCTAATCCTCCTCCTCCTCCTCCTCCTCCTCCTCGTCGTCCTCCTCCTCCTCCTCCTCCTCGTCGTCCTCGTCCTCGTCCTCCTCGTCCTCCTCCTCCTCCATCATCATCATCATCACCCCCTCCTCATCCTCCTCCTCCTCCTCCATCATCATCATCATCATCATCATCATCATCTCCTCCTCCTCCTCCTCCTCCTCCTCCAGGGCGAAGCTGGAGAAGATGCCCTCCATCCCGGAGGAGCCCGAGGTGCCGGAGAACGAGGTGGAGCGCTTCACCATGCCGGACTTCATCAAGCCGCTGTACGACCTGGACGTGGTGGAGGGCAAGGAGGCGGTGCTCAAGTGCAAGGTGGCGGGTCTGCCCTACCCCACCATCGCCTGGTTCCACAACGGCAAGAGGATCGACAGCACGGAGGACCGCAAGATGACCCAGTGTGAGTTGAACTTCTGCTCCACTTTTGGGTATCGTGCGTTGTTAATAAATACGCGTAAGAGTAAAAATGGTCTCCTTTCCTCCCAGTGTGAATCACGAAGGAAAGGAAACCATTTAGCCGTTTAGGTCCTTTATTAGACGTTTTTGTCTAAAGTGACATTTTTCTTTAGTGGATGATAGGGGTTACTAGCCTAGAAATCTAGACGCCCCTAGCGGCAGTAAATTTAATTTGCAGCCAGGGGGTCTAGCACGTAGTCGTCATTTTTCTGTGCTGGAAACAGAAAATCTGTCAGACCAATCACAGCGTGAGGGGCGGAGTCGGAAGCCGGGCTACCATGACGACAGAGTTGCGACGGTTCCGTGTTAGAGGTAAACAATGGCTGCTGCTGCTGGCGAACGGCTGTCTTTCCACTCAGCTTTGGCCGCGACTCTTCAAGACTTGAAGTTAACATTTTATTTGAGAAAAGAACAAAGAACGGCACTGAAGTCTTTCCTCGAAAAGAAAGATGTATTCAGAGTTTTGATTAATTACGTAGTCAGACCGTCGCCATGACTACGTCACCTTCTTCGTTGCTCTGATTGGTTGTAGCGCTATCCTATTGCGTGCAGAGGGAACTTGAAAGACAACCGTTTATCCCGCCCACACTGCCAATGGAGCTGAGCCAGACCTTACATCTTTCTGATGTGGGTCTGGCTTGCCAGGCTAAGGGGTTACACTTTTTGGGGTTCTGGGTTCAAACGGTCCAACTGTAGGCGTCCTGGAGCAAGATGCCCTAACCGGTCTGCTCCTCAGTGCATTGAGAATTCACTGTAAGTCGCTTCGGATAAAAGTGTCTGCTAAATGACTAAATAGTAAATCTATTGCTCTAGCTGAAGTTTCATAGACCATGTACAGTACAAGCCTTTATTACTGAGTAGTCAGATGGCCAGAAAGCTCCATATAGATCTTTATATATCTGTCTATATTACATATATATATATATATATATATATATATATATATATAGTTATATAAGATACACTCTCCCATTTCCTCATGTATTTTCTTCTTGCCACTTGTGGTTGAGTAGCTCTCCTGGTGCACAATACTTGTTTTTCACTGTGTTGTTACTCAAGTGGAGACAGTATTGGATTCTTTTGTTTTGTGTGATTGCTTTTGCTGCCGCTCCCTAGCTGAGCTCGCTCTGGCCGGCCACAAAGGTGTTATGTTTTGTTAAATCGTGCCCTTTTTTTTCTGTGAAATCTTTTTCGGCAAAAAGCAAATGTGAAAGTCTTACTCAGCTGGTTGGGTCATCGTTATAGTAACCATTTCACACATTTCATTTAGTCCTTTACCTTCATCTTACTCAGGGTTAAAGGTGCAGATTGACTGGGACATCATAATCGCCAGACTATCCTACCCCTATAGGGCTTGTACATCGCTACGACCGCCTCCATTTTGGAAGCATAGGAGCATTGTAATGTTAGTTATTGTGTTGGTAGTCATGGTTACTTGGTCATTGTTTAGTCATTCATTGTGAAATGATTTGTCATTATGGGGAGACGTTGTTGTGTTTGAAACCGCCACAGCGTTTCTCATGTGAGACACAGCAAAACAAAGTTTTCAGTAGCCTAGGTTACGGTATATTTACGTTGATTTAGGATTTTACAGGACTACAACTCTCTTGAGTCCTCTCAATATGGAGTATCACCACAACAAAAAATCCCATGATGCATTCTGATGTACAAGCCCTATAGTAACTATACTTTTCTAAATATAGTCTAGTCTATAAATATACACAAGTGGCCTTCCAAACCGTCCGCTTGCTGGATCATCTATCACCTTACATGACACCAGAGATCACATGATCACCATATGTTAAGCCTCTTCCCTCTCGCTGTGCAGTCAGGGACGTCCACAGTCTGGTCATACGCTCCGTATGCCACTCCCACGGCGGCGTCTACAAGAGCGTCATCTCCAACAAGATCGGCAAGGCAACGTGCTACAGCCACCTCTACATCACAGGTAACATCTGCTAGGCTAGGCTAGGCTAGGCTACAGCCACCTCTACATCACAGGTAACATCTGCTAGGCTAGGCTAGGCTAGGCTAGGCTACAGCCACCTCTACATCACAGGTAACATCTGCTAGGCTAGGCTAGGCTACAGCCACCTCTACATCACAGGTAACATCTGCTAGGCTAGGCTAGGCTACAGCCATCTCTATGTCACAGGTAACATCTGCTAGGCTAGGCTAGGCTACAGCCACCTCTACGTCACAGGTAACATCTGCTAGGCTAGGCTAGGCTAGGCTAGGCTACAGCCACCTCTACATCACAGGTAACATCTGCTAGGCTAGGCTAGGCTAGGCTACAGCCACCTCTATGTCACAGGTAACATCTGCTAGGCTAGGCTAGGCTAGGCTACAGCCACCTCTATGTCACAGGTAACATCTGCTAGGCTAGGCTAGGCTACAGCCACCTCTATGTCACAGGTAACATCTGCTAGGCTAGGCTAGGCTACAGTCATCTCTATGTCACAGGTAACATCTGCTAGGCTAGGCTAGGCTACAACCACCTCTACGTCACAGGTAACATCTGCTAGGCCAGGGTAGGCTACATCACAGGTAAGATCTGCTAAGCTAGGCTACAGTCACCTCTATGTCACAGATACTATGCTAAGTCTGGTGGCTTGATGTTATTTGTAATAAATGATTAGATTATAACAGCCAAAAATGACTGACGTGAACCACATCTGATTTGCTTATACAAAATACTGCCGCACTTTGTGCTGACTGTGGAATATCATACCCTGAAATTCAGGGTAAATACCGTGTGGTATTTTTTTGTATTCTTATATCTGTCTAAAACCAGATTGAACGGTGTATATGTGCTATCTGTGCTGAATGTCACCGTTCTTCTTCTTCTCTCCAGACGTGCTCCCTGACCCCCCAGACGGGGCGCCGGTGGTGGAGGCCATCACTGGGAAGACCGTCACGCTGTCCTGGAGGAAGCCCAGGAGGCTTGACCCCTCCATTGGTACGCAGGACACACATCCTGACCCGCTGGTCTCTCAGCCTCAGCACAGGCCATAGATACACAGGACACCACAATATGTACTTACAGGAACTACGTCACATACACACGGCAAACACTTCTACGAAAGATGAAGAAGAAGACATTTTATTCATTGTATTATTTGTATTCTTTGTGCGATTTCTATTAGATTTCATTGCACAAATTGCACTTTGAGATAATATATGATGTACTTGACTTATTCCAGCCAGGAAATTTCAGGAAAATCACACAAATAAAATGTGTCGTTGAATTTGAACACAATGGTTTCCAGAGGCGAGTTCCCTGATGTACGCCGTCCAGCAGCAGGCGCTGGGCTCCATCCAGTGGACCATCATAGCGTCCAGCCTGAAGGAGACCAGCTACACCATCACCACCCTCTCCAAGGGCGTCCGCTACGCCTTCCGGGTGCTCACCATCACCTCCAAGGCCTTCAGCAAGCCCTCTGCCGCCACCGAGCCCCTGCAGCTCCTGGACCGAGGTACGGCGGATACGACGCGGCTTTGTGGAATACTCGATTCCGATTGGTCGATTACGTCATTTCTACGGTCTGTTGTTTCTGAAGAGCAGACAGCTGCTATGAATAACAGACTGTTGCTATGGACGCAGTTCTCCAACCATAGAATCTCACAGAAGCAATCAAATCACTTCAAATCATTAAAATATTTTTTTTGTTTTATCTTGAGTTAAATTATTGATTTCTTTAGTAAGTAGCTGTGTAATAAGCTGGATAATGTGCAGCTCGCTGTACATTTAATATTTACGTACGGTCTATTAAAAACTACAGTGAAACATCACTGTGACAAAAGGAATCACAAAATAAATTACAAAGATTTCTCTTTTTGTTTTCTGACTTACCGTTACAGAGCATATTAACAATGTTCACAGTTCACGTTTCTTTCTTAACTCTATATGAACATGTGGCACTTTGCAGGTCAATTATGAAACTGTATGTCTATGGTAAATATTTATGGTAAACTGTATGGTTGGTAAACTGTCTGGTCAATGTTTCTGGTAAAGGTTTCTAGTAAACAGTGTTTTCCTTGTTCAGTGTGTTTCTGGTAAAGGTTTCTGATCAACACTGTTTCTGGTAAAGGTTGATGGTAAACTCTGTGTTTATGTTCGGCTGGTGTGGTAGATATTAAGTATAACCTGTATGTTGACGTCTCCTCAGGTCCGTACCTTCAGGAGTCTCCGGTAATACTGGACAAGCCAGACGTGGTGTTTGTGATGGAGAACCAGTCGGTCACCATCACCGTCACCCTCAACCACGTCAACGCTGCAGTCATCTGGAAGAGGTGCTTGTCCAGTTGTTTCCTTCATACATTTATCCGTACACCCATTTGTTTTGTTTGTTCATCCATTCATTTGTTCAGCCGTTAATGACTAAATGTTGATTAATTTCTTTCACTTGGCAGGTGATTAGATGAACCATCTGTCTATCGCCGTCTATTACGGGCTAACTTTAACCAATCAGATCAACAAACCATATGTGAACCTAAACCACGCCCAAAAACCATGTAGCTGCTAGTAGTTCCTCTGATTGGTCCGAACCCCTGTTGTTTTGGACTTAAGCCTGGCCAGGCTATTTTGCCCTGTGATCTATGATGTATTATTGTCCGTCTATATTATCCAATATCAGGAAGAACATGGTCCTGTCCAGTAAGCCTGATGTGTACGAGATGGCGATGCCAGACGACGACCAGCACACGCTGAAGCTGCTGAAGGTGAAGATGTCCGACGTGGGCCCCATGACCTGCGTGGCGTCCAACAAGCACGGCAACGACAGCTGCACCTTCACCATCGAGATGGCCGGTGAGCTCAGACATTAGCGGCGGACACCGTTAGAGTTTTACTGTTTTTAACAAAACAAAGTACTAAAAAAATACTACTATAGTGTCGTTCTCATATGTCCTCCATATATGTAGAAAAGATGCAGATATGTACATATACTTGTTAGGTTTGGACCTTTTTGAAAACATCCACCCTTGAGGGTAAACCTGTTGTCATTTACCCTCAAGGCTATCATTCTAAAAAGTATAAAACAGTATAAAAAATGGATTGATTGATTTTGACTGTTTATTTTGTCTTTCGTTGTGTAGCTGCTCCAACCTTTGAGACCATCATGGAGGATCTGGACGTGAGCATGGGCGAGACCCCCCGCTTCGCCGTGGTCGTGGAGGGGAAGCCCTGTCCCGGACATCCTCTGGTTCAAGGTGACTTCATCTGTCCTGGTTTACTCTCTCGTGTCAGCGACTGTCTCTCATTCCTCAGTCCAATCCAATATGTTTAGAGGTAACCGATGGGAAGTCACCCTCATGTTTAACCTCTTCATCACTAGTCCTCTTTCTCTGGTTTTTACCGAAGATAACATGCCCAAAGTAAATAAAGTCCATCCGTATCTTCACAACTACAAGGGCTATAATATGTAATTACGTCTTTGCTTTTGTTGTTTTGAGTTGCATTTACATTTAAAGCATTAAGTACATTTGTCAGTAGAAAGTAAGTAAGAGTTAAAGCAAGTAATAATCTAATATGTATATAGTAGTATAGTTTAATATCCATATAGAGTGAAGTATAGGAGCATTGTAATGCTAATATAATTTACAGAAACGGTTATTTAATATAATGCATTTAATATAAGTATACCTAATATAATTTATGCAAAAGTTTAACAAATATAATTTATACAAAATTTTACCTAATATTTATACTCACATTTTACAAATATAATTTTGAAATAAAGTTGACCTAATATAATTTATACTAAAGTTTAACAAATATAATTTAGACAAAAGTTGACCTAATATAATTTATAGAAAAGTTTAACAAATATAATTTATACAAAAGTTGACCTAATATAATTTATACTAAAGTTTAACAAATATAATTTAGACTAAAGTTGTACCTAATATAATTTATAGAAAAGTTTAACAAATATAATTTATACAAAAGTTGACCTAATATAATTTATACTAAAGTTTAACAAATATAATGTAGACTAAAGTGTACCTAATATCATTTATACTCAAGTTTAAAAAAAGTTTTTTAAAAAGTATACTCAAGTTGACCTTATGTTTCAGAATGACGTCCTGCTTGCCGAGAGCTGCCATTACACGTTTGTGTACGACGATAACGAGTGTTCGCTGGTGATCCTGAACACGCACCCAGAGGAGTCTGGTGTGTACACCTGCACCGCCAGGAACCTGGCGGGATCGGTGACCTGCAAGGCTGAACTGACGGTACACGCAGGTAAAGAGCATGTGTGTGTGTGTGTGTGTGTGTGTGTATATTATACACTTGATTACCACAAGGACAACCACAACAAACTGTAAAACTAAATTCTACTAACCTCGTCTTCTGATTTCTTTAGCTACTTTTTTTTACTTGCATTGTGCAGCACTTTTTTTTTAATTACCACAATTTTGATTGTAAGCTGTGATTGTTCTCAGCCCCACTTGTAAGTCACTTTGGATAAAAGCATAGTCTGCTAAATGACATCAGATTGAAGAAGTGCTTCCCTCTAGGTTTGCTCCATGATAAGAATATCTCAGAATAGCAGGTGGAAGTGAATCACCAAGCGCCTACACACTGCTCCGACATTATCCTTATCGTCATGCCACATACTGTATTTGGCAGAAGAGTCAAATCCTATTTGCATATTTATGTGTGCATTAAATAAGTCAGAACGGCTACAAAAATGAATGCAGTGGCTGTTTCCATTTTTTGACCATTTTGAAAATATTTTGTTAACCAGCTAAAATGAAAGAGTGTCCCATGGAAGACGAACAGACCATTTTGAGAAAGATGCGCAGAATGACCGATTACTACGAAATCCACAAGGAAATCGGAAGGTGAGTTTGACTTTCATTTTCTCAAAAACGTCCAGCTATCCATTCTCTTTTCCTCCTGAAAAATATTGCAGCCTATTATAATCATTTGGTAATCATAAACTTTAGGCCTTTTCAGGATGAACTAAGCTAACGCCAAACTTGATATTTCTTCTTGAAGATAAGACAAGCTAATACCATACTTGGTGAGCTATGTGAAGCTAATGCCATAGCAGAATATAGCTAAGGCAACATCCCAGACAAGCTAACATCCAGCTCATTTCATTCTCGCTGCCAGAGGCGCGTTCTCCTACGTGAAGCGGGTGGTCCTGAAGGTCGGCAAGACGGAGTACGCTGCTAAATTCATCTCGGCGCGCGCGAAGCGGAAGGCGTCGGCGCTGAGGGAGATGAACCTGCTCGCCAGACTCGACCACGAGCGGATCCTCTACTTCCACGACGCCTTCGAGAAGAAGAACGCCGTCATCATCGTCACTGAGATGTATCCTTCATGCATGACTTAAAGCCCACCGTGGGCAAACCTCACACGATGGCACCTGTAACTTTAGCTAAAACTCAAGCCACGAGAGGTTGCTAATGGCAAAATGGACGTAGTGCAGGTTTAAGGCACAGTCAGATGAGTTATATTGGTTTAGACTCGATTAGAGTGGTGTAGACTACTGTAGATCAGACTAGACTAGACTAGATTAGATGAGATTTGATTTATTTGGATTGTATTAGAATGGTGCAGTGGATGGACTTTAGATATGTATACATTTTTATTATTATTATATTATATTTAATTAAATTGTATTTATTTAATTTTATTATATGATAAACATATGCATTATATGTAATTTATCACACGTACACATACACACAAACAGATAAAGGGATATAAAGTTCAATGTTGGTCAAACCTAATTTCCTATTCAATCTAATAAAGATGTCACGAGGAGCTGCTAGACAGATTTGCTAAGAAATCGATGATCATGGAGTCTGATGTGAGTGGTTTTGTGTGATTCGATTCAACATAAAACGTAATGTAAAATAATGCTTTAAGGTTACACTCTACTTGAATGTATTATCGGCTCCAGGGGGCGTATCTTTCTTCTTAGATCATTTTGCATGAAAAACGAGATTAAATGGGATTCGTGAAAACTAAGATGTTAAATTTCTTGATTTTATTCTTAACTTTAAGATAAAAGTTTGCTTGTCTTAAGTTGTCACATTGTGTTATGAGTTAATGTTGAGTTATGAGTTAAAATTGAGTTAAAGTTATGCCTTGATATTAGTTGATAATATATTAGTTTTAATTGCTTCTATTTACAATATGTTTTCATGTCATTGTAAGGTGTTGCTACTCACTGTTTCAAAATGTGCATAATATTATGATTATTATAATGTAGAAAAATACATAGGTCTAGGCTACTACACACTACTACTACACTAATCACTTCATTGATTTTCACTTATCCATACACATGGCCCCAAAGTGACTACTTGAAAACATTTTCCGAAGAATGAAATAAAATAACTTCCTAAGAAATAAATGTAAGAAGTTGAATTTCTTCTCAGGAAACTTCTTAAGGATTAACTTAAGACACTTTTGTGAATCCACCCCCAGGTGCGCTCCTGTGTGAGACAGCTTCTCGAGGGAGTGGACTATCTTCACCATCAGAACATCATCCACCTGGACATCAAGGTAGGTACCTAACAAGGATGCTTCCCAAATAGGTATCAAGGTTATAGGAAGCCTCATCGCAATTGAGACACATCTGGTATTTTATTATCAACTGACGTTGATAATAAAACAATCAATACAAACAAATCAATACAATCTTCCAATCTGTATACAACCAACCATTGTTAAAACCTGCACTATAACATTTTCTCTATATATCTTGAGATATATAGAGAATATATGATGTCACAAATTGGAAGCATGTATACTATATATGAAAAAATAAGGATGATAAATAATCCATTAGGGGTGAAGCGGCTCTATCTGGTGAAATAGACATAATGTCCAATAATAACGTTAATGTTTTCCTCTTTTATCAGGCCGGGCGCACTCACTCACTACATTAAGAATTTGTTCTGTTTGTCTCCTAGCCTGACAATATCCTCATGGCAGATGCTCACAGCGATCAGATCCGACTTTGTGACTTTGGCAACACGCTGGAGTTCACGCCGGATGAGGCCCAGTACTGCAAGTACGGCACGCCAGAGTTTGTGGCACCGGAAATCGTCAACCAGTCCCCCGTGTCCAAGGCAACTGACATCTGGTACGGCTCTTAAGTTAACCCCGATAATCAGATTGAGAAATGTTTAAAATTCCCAAGACATTGCACTTTCATAAAGCTATTCCTCTCCATTTACTTTTTCTTCCAGGCCCATTGGAGTCATTGCATATTTGTGGTAAGTTCATTTTTGTTTTAAATCAGTCATGTCATGTTAACAATGGTATGAATTGTGAAAGGTTCTGTAGGTGAGATTTAAGAATTGTAAAGAGGGAAAGCAGAAAAGAGCAGAAGAGAGATTTTGAAAATAAGCAACCCAATAGAAAAGACCCCTCTCTCTCTGCTCCTTCCCTCCCTACGTTTCTCCACCATTCAGAAGTGCTGCGTTCACGCACCTGTGATTGACAGGCAAGATGGATTCCCTGAATCAATCAGGGAAGAGATGCTCATTTCTGATTGGTCAGAAATGAGCTGGGAGTGGTCTAACATCTACATTGGCTCACAGTCACATTTAAAAACATCAAAGTTAAAGGGATGTTTGAATATAGTACAAAAAAATAAAACAACCCTGGACCTCAATGTTAAAAGGGTTGTTTGAATGGAGCTCAATGTGTGCGTATGTGCCTTCAGCCTGACAGGAGTGTCTCCGTTCGCTGGGGAGAACGACCGCAGCTCGGTGCTGAACATCAGGAACTACAACGTGGCCTTCGAGGAGAACATGTTTGCAGAGGCCAAAGAAGCAAAGGGCTTCATCATTAAGCTGCTTGTAGCAGATCGCCTGTGAGTACAAATAGGCAAATTTGACTTTAGAAATATGGTTCACAGAACTTACTGGAGAAGCCTTTTCATTCCATATTTAATTATTGAGATGATTTTTAAATAATAAATTCTGCATTAATATGTAGTCAACAGATGCCTATCAAAAGCAACTTGAATATATTCTTGTATGTCTTGTGGGTACTGGGTTGGGGGGCATCTTGCTCAACGACACCTACAGGTAGACTGCGGACTTCGAGTTTCGAACCCAGAACCTTTCCGTTGGGAGTCGAAACCCCCGGACCGCTATAGACTATCCTGCCCCCCATGTAACACATCCTAAAAATAAACATACATTTGCTTACATTTGCTTCTTGCAGGAGACCTGATACCCAGGAATGTCTTCGAAACCCCTGGTTTAAGGTGAGATAACCCAGCGGGTGTAGTTAATGGTCACATTGGAGGTTTCATTGTTATTTAATGGCGGTTTAATGGAGTTTAATGACTATTTAATGTTGTGTCTTGTTGGTGGTGTGTAGACACTTAGCAAGGGAAAAGCTGTGAGCACAGAGTCCATGAAGAAATTTGTATCTCGAAGAAAATGGCAGGTATGATGCTGTCTTGTATGATGTCTCTTACATTGTCCTAGATTATATGCATTTGTACTCATCTATGATTTGATTTTCAAAATTCTGATGATTTGTGTATCTCCTTTCAGAGATCGCTAATCAGCTACAAATCCAAGATGGTCATGAGGTCCATTCCGGAGTTGTTGAACGACTCCACCAGTCATATCTCCATCGCGGTTCCCAGGAACCTCAAGGAGGGCTCCCCATTGCCATCGTCCTCATCTGACTCCGACGAAGACATCGACGAGCTGCCCTTAATTCCGATGCCGCTCCACATGGAGTTCTCCGGCTCCAGGGTGTCCCTCAACGACATCCAGGGCAATGAGCAGGAGCACGGGAAGCAGAACGGTTCCACGGACTGGTCTTCAAGCCCAGCCCAGGAGCAGCCCATGGAGTCGGAACCCAGCATTGCGGAGAAGGAAGGCGTCGAAGCCTCTGCCAGCAAGGGTCGCCTACGCAGCAAGAGGTCCAAGCAGGAAAACGACAAGAGCTCCTCGGATGATGAGCCACCGGCCGAGATGCCGCAGCGGTCGGAGCTGTCCAGGAGACCACTGCGCCGGGGTTCCAGCATGGAGTCCGACAAACCAGAGGCCGGACGGAGACGAGGGGAGCTCCGGCGAGGCGGCTCGGCCGACAGCGCCCTGTTGCTACGCATCACACCCGAGGAAGGGCAAGCCGGTGAAACGCCGCCAGGAGAGGGAAGGAGAGTCCTCAAAAAGGCAGTGTCCATGGAGCTGCCGAGGAGGAGTGCGAGCCCGGGGGGCGCCAATATGAGCCAGGAGGACTACGCTCTGAAACTGGAGCACATGAGACAACGGCTTCTGCGCGGGGGGTCCGGGGACAAGAAGCTGAGCGGGTTGCGAGGCCCTCTGTTTGAAACATTGGAAACGTCAGACGGATTCTCTCGCGCCCCTCGCTTGGGGCCGCCTCCCTTGATCAGGGCGGCATCCAGCGAATGCTCCCCGAGAGAGGACGCTCCTAAGCCCAAACTGCTCCGCAAAAGCGCTTCGTTTAGTCAGGGCGACACGGAGCCCATACCCCTGCACCGCCGCTCCGGTGCGCCCCTGGAGATCCCCTTGGCCCAGGTAGAGGAGAGGAAACTCAAGGAGGCCATTTCAATGTCCTCTCTCACTGAGCAGGTGAGGCTGGATTCCCGTCCAGTAACGCCTAGAAATCCTTCGCCGAGGCCGCAGACTCCAGAATCTGTTATGGAGGAGAGTCCGACGAAAATGGAGAGTGAGGAGTCCTTGATGGAGAGAGACGCAAAACCAGATGACGCTATGAGTGAGAAGATGGATGGTTTGACAACAGATAGTAATTTTGATGAGAGATCAAGCACGAGTGGTTTCTCTGAGAAGGAGATGAGCATATCAGAAGAGCAGATGATGGATACAGAGTACACAGGCCAGAGGGAAGTTACACCTCCTTCTCCCATGGCTCAAAGCTCTATGATAGAAGAGGAAATGGAAGAAGAAAAAGAAGAGATAATGGAGGAAGTGGAGAAGAAGACTGTCAGTGTTCCTGAGGAGAAGGACAAAGGAAATGAAGAAATGGAAGTAGAAGAAAATGAAGTGAATATGCCTGGTAAATCTTCTGATATGTTCATCACCACAAACTCAGTTATGATGACACCTACACAAGACTATTCAAGGGTTCCCGGAAGTGTTGTTTCCCCACTTCCAACACCTTCACCTCCTGCTGTTGTTGTTCTGCCAGACGGAAGGAGGTCAGCATATGCTAGCATTATGCAGACCATCATGGTACCCGCGCTTCAACCCGAAAATGTATCCTCAAGCCCCTCTACCCCAATAGCTGCTCAAGGATCATCAACATTCCCAACGTCAACCCAAACTACTCATCCACCTGCTGCTACTGTGTCTCCTCCGTCACCTGTACCTACACCTACACCATCACAAGCACCTACCCCTGCTGAAATACCCTCTGCCTTCCCTGGTCGCTTAAAGCCAATCATTGTTTCCTCCACTGAACACCCCGCGGTGTTTTCACGGGTTGCATCGCCCGAACTGATCGCCAAAGAACCGAGCCCACCACGGGCTGTCACACAGTCTCTTACACGAGAACTGAATGCCGGACATGACTTCCAGGATATATCATCCGAAGAAGTCTTCGAAGCCCGCTTCAAAAAGCGTGAGTCGTCTCTAACAAGGAGCTTTAAATTTCTGTCTCGATCGAAGAACGAAGACAAACAAGTGGCATCCCCAGACACCACAGAGACGGGGGAGGACATGTACCGCCCAGGTCCGGTTGGTGCACCTTTGGAATTGGCACCCAGGAGACTTGAGGAAAAGTCCAAGTCGGTCTTGGACCTCCGTGAAGCTCAGAAGGACCAGGGCTTCATGAGGAGGCTGTCTATGCGTCTGAGGAGGACGCCTTCAGCTGAACGCAAGGAAGAAATCGCTAAAGAAGAAGAACAGGCTGCTTCGAAACGTCGACTGTCATGGACTATGGGACGAAAGGGTTCTCAGGAGAAGAAGGAGGTGGAGATGTCGCGGATGGACGGCAAAGCTGAAGATGTGCAGCCTGGGCAAGATGACAAGGAGGTGAAGAAGCCCAACGAGTCTCCGGTCTTGGCGATGCGCAGGAAGATCGAATCGACGGTGGCCGGCATCTCCACCAGAATCCGTAGCTTCTCGGAGGAACGGAAGGTGTCAGGACGAGAAGGAGCAAAAACGCACGCCGATCTTTTCAATGCTTCGCCGCGCAGCCTCGGAAAATCGCGGCGTCAAGAGTGTTGTGCCTTCGAACCAGCTGGCAGCTCAGACCAGTAACTGGAGCCTCGTCCGAGTCCCTGGACTCCATGGCCAGCCTCAAGTCGGAAACGTCGAAGGGTATGATGGAACCATGTTCTCAACATCTTCTCAACTTTACTTTACAAGATTTGGGTTAATAATATGTACTAGTTCTGAAAAACAGTTGATTGAAGCCAGTTGAAAGACTTCTTTCAACAAATCTTTTAATAACCTGGTTTCAGTGATTTGATGTTTATCATATTGTTATTTTGTAGGCATAAGCTCACCAAAATGCACACATTTCTCACCAACACAAATACCTTTTATCTGTGAACTCTTTTGGAAATGTAATCTGTTGGTTATTTTTCTTTTATGTGGGATTTAAATGTGTTTCAGGTGGAGAGGTTGAGCGCAGGTCTCGCTGGGATCGCTGGGGCCTGACCAGAGGCAAGCGGGACAAGACCGTCTCACAGCCTGACATTCCCACCGCCATCACCAGAGACGGCAGCAGTCTCCGGTCACGCCAGTACTCCAAGCTGGCCGTCTGGTACGGTGACTTTAATATTGCTCTGAACTAATAATGGGATGACACCTTAAATAATTAGAATGATGTATGCTATATGGAATCTGCTCTACTCAATCCTAATAGAGTTGACACTAGGGTATCACATTTTTTACAAAATGGGATATAATATTCAGTATTCAGTAAGTATGTTTTAATTAGTGTTTAACCCCACCTGGCTACTCGATGCTGTGGTAGATGATGACGTCATTTTGGAAGTACCTACTGGCACCTTACAGGCCAGTACAGGCCACCGTAGCTTCAGTACCTACTGGCACCTGACAGACCAGTACAGACCACCGTAGCTTCAGTGCCTACTGGTACCTTACAGACCACCATAGCTTCAGTACCTACTGGCACCTTACAGACCACCGTAGCTTCAGTACCTACTGGTACCTTACAGACCAGTACAGACCACCGTAGCTTCAGTACCTACTGGCACCTTACAGGCCACCGTAGCTTCAGTACCTACTGGCACCTTACAGGCCAGTACAGACCACCGTAGCTTCAGTACCTACTGGTACCTTACAGGCCAGTACAGACCACCGTAGCTTCAGTACCTACTGGCACCTTACAGGCCAGTACAGACCACCGTAGCTTCAGTACCTACTGGTACCTTACAGACCACCGTAGCTTCAGTACCTACTGGCACCTTACAGGCCAGTACAGACCACCGTAGCTTCAGTACCTACTGGTACCTTACAGACCACCGTAGCTTCAGTACCTACTGGCACCTTACAGGCCAGTACAGACCACTGTAGTTTCAGTACCTACTGGCACCTTACAGGCCAGTACAGGCCACCAGTAGCTTCAGTACCTACTGGTACCTTACAGGCCACTGTAGCTTCTCCTACGTCGTTGGTTATAATCTGCAACCTCACCGCTAGCTGCCGCTGAATCCTACATACTGCACCTTTAAGCGTGGTGTTTATTTCCTGTGTGTGTCTGCTAGACTTTGCTCCGGTGTTCCACATCAAGCTGAGAGACCATGTGCTGCTGGAGGGGGACCCTGTCACGCTCAGCTGCCTGCCTGCTGGAAGCCCACACCCCCACATCGCCTGGGTCAAAGGTGAGGGTTTTTATTTTAGTCACTCAGAATGCCCAGCTGGTCGGGGAGAAGAGTCACCCCTCCCGTCTTAGCTTGGGCCGTCTGTTAGGGATTTCTGTGTGTTATTATGATGAAATGCCTTGTGATTACGCTGCAAACCAATTTACCCACGGCGACAAATAATGAAGTATCTCTCTTTTACTATAACAATACGAAAACAATACTACTGTGCAATATACTCATGTTTAATACTTTATTATTATTATTATTATTATGAATCTCAGATTATCCTCCCTTAGCCACAATGACAGAACAAGTCCAAAAACTAAAATTACACCCAGTATTGGTCGGTTATTAACTCCCGCCGCGCCGCGTCTCCCCAGACAAGAAGCCGCTGGAGATCGACACCAGGATGAACCTGATCGCCTGCCCCGACGGCCGCCAGCTCGTGATGATCATGCAGACCACCAGGAAGGACGCCGGGCTGTACGAGTGCATGGCCACCAACCCTCTGGGCGTGGTGTCCAGCTCCTGCACCATCTCCCTGGCCCGTAAGTGACTGGGGCCTCTGGGCTTCAACCTTTTAGTTCATCTTGGGGAAGAAAAAAACGTCAAGAAGTGTTTTTTATTTATGTTGGTGATGAGTTATAGATTTTTGTATTTCAAATGTTGTTCAAAAATAGCTAACTCATATTTTTTGACAACATACAATGTAACACAAAAGTCATAATGCGAAATCAATCAAGTGTGATTAAAAGCAATTACATTAAAAATACTCCAAGTATACTCCAAGGTCTCCTGGAGTCATTTCATTGGTAGCGTGTTCCTGCTGTATTTCCTCTCTAACTCTTTGGTTTCCTGTCACAGGCCTTCCCAACCGCCCCGGGACCCCCGAGATCCCCCAGAAATACAAAGACACGGCTCTGGTGGTGTGGAGGCCTTCTGACAACCTGGCTCCATGCACCTACTCTCTGGAGAGGAAGGCAGAGGGTGAGTCCAACCTCCACTAGTAGTTTACATGAATAGTATGTGTGCATCCTTCCGTTTTCTATATTGTGTTATGCCTCAGTTGTTATGTTCAAGGGTATTGAGTGGGATGACATACACATTAAAGGTCTTTTTCTCTTGTGTTCTCAACTCAACTGTCTCCTCTTCTCTCTCCCTCTCCTCTCTTCTTCTCTGCTTCCCTCTCCTTCATTCCTTTCTTTGTTTTTCTTCTCTCCTCTCCTCCTCTCTCCCCCACCTCCTCCTCCTCCTCCTGCTCTTCCTCCTCTCTCCTGCTCTTCCTCCTCCTCCTCCTCTCTCCTGCTCTTCCTCCTCCTGCTCTTCCTCTTCCTCCTCTCTCCTGCTCTTCCTCCTCCTCCTGCTCTTCCTCTTCCTCCTCTCTCCTGCTCTTCCTCTTCCTCCTCTCTCCTGCTCTTCCTCTTCCTCCTCTCTCCTGCTCTTCCTCCTCCTCCTCCTCTCTCCTGTTCTCTCCTCCTCCTCCTCCTCCTCCTCCTCCTCCTCCTCCTCCAGGAGAAAGCTTGTGGCTCATCGTGGCTACAGGGGTGGCCGACTGCTACTACAATGTGGTGGACCTGCCACCGGGGGTCTCCTTCCGGTTCCGGGTGGCCTGTGTGAACAAGGCGGGCCAAGGCCCCTACAGCAACCTCTCTGACAACGTCTGTCTGGATTCAACCGGTAAGTACTCACCTTATTTCAATACGTAGTCAATCAATGACACTTTATTTCCTCATAGGGATTGTAGTTCAAACTGCGATACAAAGTGCTCAGGGGAACAACGCAACGAATAAAATGAGTTTAAAGTCACAATTAAAAAACTCTGAATCACAGAGATATTTTTGAGAGGTGCATTTAAACACAAAAAACACACACTATTGACAGATTGTGAGGCCTTCAGTTCCTCTGGCAGACTTATGTTACTCATCTGCTATAATACTTGAGTGATGATTTTAATGATGATCCTAAATGCTGTTAGGTGTTCATAAGGTTGCCTAGGCAACACATTCTATTGTCCACCAGCGAAATCCTTGTATCTCATCAGATATGTGCAGAACGTCATGAATCACATCTCTCTTCGCATGTGTTCAGAACCGACCAAAACCAGCAGCACGCCCGTGGTGGTCCAAACGGCACCGGCCGTCACCCCTCCCGTGGTGATGACATCATCCATGACCGTGACGCCTATCAAACCGGCTCAGAGCAAACCCGCCGCGACCACCGCCCAGACAGCCACCGCCACCCCTACCATCACCCTTGCCAAACCACCCACCGCCAAGACAGCCACCGCCACCCCCACCATCACCCTTGCCAAACCACCCTCCCCCACCGTCACCCCCGCCAAACCACCCGCCGCCCCGTCTCCCACCGTCACCCCCGCCTAAACCACCCGCCGCCCCGTCTCCCACCGTCATCGTGTCGATGGCTAAATCTGTGACACCCGTCTCGCCCAGCACACCCACCACCCAAACTCCCGTCCCCAGTCCGTCTCCCGCACCTCCCACGGCGGCTCCTCAGCCCGTCGTCACGTCCAACGGTGCCGCGGTCCAACTCGCCCCCCCCCACCAAGGCAAAGACCACCCTCAACATCAACATGGGTAAGCCCCAAGCCAAGCTGGCCCCGCCCCCCGCAGTCCTCCCCAAACCCAGGAGCCCCATCAATGTGGCTCTGCCCACCGCCAAGACGCCGCCAGCCGTGTCACCGCCCCCCCGCCGTCACTACATCCGCCCCCGCCCCCACCATCGGGAAGCCCATCTCCTCAGTACCCACGTATCGCGCCACTCCACCTTCCTCTTTGGCCATCACCTCAGTTACCACCCCTACCGCCACCACCTCCGTCACCATCATCACCACCGCCGCCCCGGTCGCATCCCCTCCCGCGGTGCTGGTGTCCAGCTTGTCGCCCACGGTGGGGCCCCCATCCGGCAGGGTCACCCCCTCCGGACGACTCACCCCGTCGGGACGCAGGACGCCCCTGGGGCGGCCCGGGGAGGGGTCTCTTCGCCAGGGAGTGCCCCAGAAACCCTACACCTTCATGGATGAGAAGGCCAGGTATGGACTGGAGTGGTGGAGTAGCAGGTCTCAGTAGTGACTAAGTAATGAAGATTAGTTTCCATGCCAAAAATAATTCAAAAATGTATTCAGAAAACATTCATTTAACAATTAATTTAAAAACAGTCATTTGAAATGCTTTGATGTTCTAATTCCAAATAAATCCAAATAAATAAATCACTTTAATATGTTAAAATATAGTTCAATCTATGGTGGTTCAATATGGTTCTATCAGCCATTGGCTGGTAGCGGGTGTTCATTTTGGATCCTACAAGATCCGATGTTTTTCAGTCAATCAAACCGCTTCACTTCTCACCGCACACAGGGGTCGCTTCGGCGTGATCCGCGAGTGCCGGGAGAACGCTACGGGCAACCTGTTCATGGCCAAGATCGTGCCGTACGAGGCGGACACCAAGCAGGCGGTGCTGCAGGAGTACGACATCCTCAAGTCCCTTCACCACGAGAAGGTGATGGCGCTGCACGAGGCCTACGTCACGCCGCGATACCTGGTCCTCATCGCCGAGTGCTGCAGCGGCAAGGAGCTCCTCTACAGCCTCATCGACCGGTAGGGTTCTCAACGTTCACCAAACTGTCATGGAGGAGCAGATTCAAACTATGTCTGGGTTGACTATTTTACTGTTGAGGCATATAGCAGAGGCTTCTACCCCAAGGATCTGGGTTATTTTTTACCCAGATCCTTTTGGCTGGGAGTCACCCTGTCCATAGTCTACCTGTGGACAGGTTGACTCACTTGAATGTGATGCATCACATGGGGGCAAGTCTAGTTAGGGTGTTTCGCAGAAAGGTTTTGTCTTCCGATCCCAATGATTGCAGTATACCTGGAGGTAGTCTCACAAATCAGACTTTAGATTCATATCTAAAGTCTGATGGCAGACGAGCTCAAATCTGGGTGAACTGGACGTTTCCTAAATCGACCCGAATATCTCCAAAAATTCAAAATCCCTGTAAGTCTGATTGGATGAAAGACATTTTCCTATCTGTGGTGGTTTCCCCCCAGGTTCCGGTACTCGGAGGACGACGTGGTGGCCTACATCATCCAGATCCTGCAGGGGCTGGACTACCTGCACACGCGTCGCATCCTGCATCTGGACATCAAGCCCGAGAACATCATCGTCACCTACATGAACGTCATCAAGATCATCGACTTCGGCAGTGCCCAGAGCTTCAACCCCCTCTTCCTCAAGCAGTTCAGCCCCCCCATCGGCACGCTGGAGTACATGTGTACGGTTTCTTGTAGATCACCGCATGGGGTTATTTATTGCCGTAAATTAGCTGTTGTTAAAAGGCACAATGAGTAGGATTTTCCTAAAAAAACACTGTATAGACTCATACAAAATGAATCCCTCTCAATCATCAATTACGACCCACCAGAAGTGTGTGGCGGTGTCTGTATCTTCACAGACCCTGCCCTCTGCCTGTATTTTCTTATTTCACTTTGTTCGGAGCGTTTCTGGGCGTCAACCTTTTTTGGCAGTCGGTAGCCCCCAGCCAAAAGCCTGCAGGGTTTGAGGCGGGACTCTCTAAAAATGGGTCCAACCACGCAAGGCGACAGCCAGCTGGTCGGCAGCAGTTAGGGCGAGGTGTCTTGTCGTGCTCAGGGACACCTCGACACTTAGCTAGGAGGAGCCGGGGATCGAACCGGCGACCTTCCGGTTGCCAGACAACCGGCTGTAGTGTCAGTTGGTTCCTGAAAATATAGGTTTGCGTTCTGACTCTCCCTCCCTTCCACCCTCTTCTCCCTCTCTCCCTCCCTTCCTCTCGCCCTGTCCTCCCTCCACCCTCTACCTCCCTTCCTTCTTCCCTCCCTCCTCCCTTCCTCATCATCCCTCGCTCTCTCCCTCCCTCTAGCTCCAGAGATGGTGAAGGGGGACGTGGTGGGGCCCCCAGCGGACATCTGGAGTGTGGGCGTGCTGACTTGCATCATGTGAGTTCTGGAGATCTCCGAGTTCTCCACCCCCGTCCGATCTCTGCAAATAGCAGCATCTTGCCACGTTTTTATTTTTAAATGCAAACGAGGAGTTAGGGTTAAAAGAGTATTCAGTAGTCGGCTTTGGCCGAACGCCTATGTTACTGTTGGAAAACATAATGTTTTGGGTTTTTTTTAATTCTTGAAATGGTATAATTTGTATGTACTGAACACCAAAACATAAAGATAAGATGTGTTGTATTGTCTTTCATCAACGTGTCTGATTCACAACGCTCTCGGTGTGGTCCTTCAAGGTTGAGCGGTAGGTCACCTTTCATGGAGAACGACCCCCAGGAGACGGAGGCCAGGATCCAGGCGGCCAAGTTTGACCTGTCCAAACTCTACCAGAATGTGTCCCAAAGTGCCTCTCTATTCCTCAAGAAGATCATCTGTAGCTACCCCTGGTGAGCTGGCCCGCAGTCGCACGCAATAATACTCCAAGATAACAAATGAATGATTAAAACCTTTTGTAAACATCACTGTTGGCGGTCGACCCTGCCGCACGCCACCTCGGTGGCTTCGCTGGGCTCCTCCGACACACAGGACACAGTCGATGTTGTATGGACCGGTTTATCGGCAAGATGTGACAGCCAGAGCGGGTGTTTAAACGCTGATATTTCCGAGCTCTCTCTCTCTCTGAGTGTGTGTGGCGATAGCTGATTTAACCTGTGTGCCCCGAATACCCCAATGCACCGCAGGTGTGCGGCCTCACTCAGCCTCCCAGAGTCTAATCAGTCTGACTCGGGCCAAGTGCAGCCATCAACCGCACACACACTCCACACAATCACCGTTGACCCGTTAATAAAGTACATCTTGTCGTATCCCCCCCCCCCCACCAGGGCCCGTCCATCCATAAAGGACTGCTTCGGTAACTCGTGGCTGCAGGACGCCTACCTGATGCGGCTGCGCAGACAGACGCTCACCTTCACCACCACGCGTCTCAAGGAGTTCCTCGCGGAGCAGCAGCGGCGCCGCGAGGAGGGGGCCACCAAGCACAAGGTCCTCCTGAGGTCCTACTCCTCGCCCGGACCCCCCAGCCCCGGCACGCCGTCGCCCGGCGCTACTACTACGGCACCGACCGCGGTTCCCACCAACCCCGTCACCTAGCCAGGGGGCGAAAAAGGCTCCTAGCCTAGCCTAGCATAGCGGCTAGGGGGGCTCACCGTGTTGTTGTTCGGAGCGAAGGCGAGACGGAGCTCGTTGGAGAGCAAAGTGTCGCAGGTACTGGTGTTGGCGGGGCCAAGAAGTGTCTCTGTGGGTGAAGGACACGTCGATACGAGAAACAAGAACTTTGGTTGAATAAGAAGTCGGGTTGCTTAGGAAAAACTCACGTGTTGGAGATTTTGTGGAAAGTGAAAGTCGTTGGGGGGTGCGGGGTTGGCGAATGAAGCGGGTTTAAGGAGAAGTGGCGTGATGATCCCAGTGAGTTTGGCGAAAAGAAAAGTGTCATGATGAACGAGTCATACTTTAATCTTCATCCAAGTTCTAATGCGAGTACCTCAACGTTTGTACCTATGCCCTTTATATACATTTTCAACAGAAACCGTTCGCATCCCTTTTTGGTATGCATTTTTAAAATCCACCTTTTGGTATATATTTCATTTTAAGCCTGTGGGACTACGCCCGAGGTTTAACGTTACACCTAGGTCTTAAACCTTAAAGTGAGGCCTGGGGTTTAGATGTTGTGAAGATTGTGCGCATTAGTTCCTCTCAGAAAAGTAGCATAACATTCATTATGGTATAAGTTGCATCGGTTTGAGTTTGTTCAATTAAACCTGGGTTCGAAATGTATTATCTTAGAGTACTTTTTAAAAGTGCCATCCAAGCAGTCATAAAAAAAACAGCAACAATGTCAGTATTGAAATATTTATTGTATAAATATTTTGTGTGAACTAAATCTAGGCCCTTCACAAGGCTTATATGAAGAGTTGTTTTGAACACTTTGCACTGAAGGGAAAGGTTGTATTTACCAGGGATCGCATGGGACATGAGCAGCACTGTCAATCATGTTACCGTAATCTCTGTTCTCACGAAGCATATGCCAGTTTGTAGAAATTTTCAAAGTACCTCACAAGATTTACGCAGCGTGGCGATGAGAATTACAAGGGCTAGCCGTTAAAAACAAAGCTTTCGATCGATGCAAAAATGTTAGAGTGAAAACTTACAGGGAAATAGCTAAAGTACTTATTTTATTAGACTATTTTTTTTGAATCCTGTTTTCCTCAGATCAATGGAGTCAAATAATTTCTCTTTCTGTACAATATGGTGTAAAATCACAGAAAATTCAATCTTTATAAGCATTCGATTCCATTATCAAATGGTTGTTTTAGATGATTATGGACTGTTTCTAGTAAGCAACTCGACAAATGAACAATGAAGATTTTAACTCAACTAACGCAACAAGCGATCCGTCAGTTGATATGTGGTCATTGAGGATTTTAAAATGTGACAAAGTGCTCCAAATGTCTTTAAGTATGAGTGGTTTTAGGGTAGCGCCCAAGTGCCCTTAGTGTGTAAGCAGCAGTTACAACTGGACTATTTTCCAATGTTAGAGAGATTTCGATTGTAGGTGTTGTATCTTTGTCACGATATTAACCTTTTTTTAAAGAACAATCATAACAACTTTGTAGTAACATTTAAATAATCCAAATATCAAATTAAACCAGTATTAAAATAAGTGAATGACAGTGTAGATATATTCTATGGTTGTTTTTAATATACCTTTGTCATGCAAGAGGAAAAAATTACATTTTTATTATCGGCATGTGAAACCTTTTTGGTGTTACATGTATACATTTTAATAACAAAAAATTACAAGAAACAAAGTTACATGAGAGATGTAATTTAGCAAACAGGAAAAAAAAGAGCTTAGGCCTGAGATTCAAGCTGGCTGATGTTAAATGTTGAAATAATTTATAATGATTTTAGTGCATTGGTGCATTAGTCACTGCCATTGTCTTCTAAAATGATGTGGCTTTAAATTTCAGACAGCATACAGGTCCTGTACACCGCAGACGACAGCATGACAATACATTGTGGTGTAATAATAATAACAGTGGGACTGGCCAATCATCATATGACGTTCATTATTTGATAATGTGATGGGAATTTTGATACAACCTGAAAACAGGGCTTCAAGATGCAAAAAAAGATATATGATTGAGAGAAACTCTACATTTTGTAAATCTCCTAATATATTTCATTGAATGTATTGCAGTGCCTCACGTGACCGATATCACCCCCCCCCCCCCCCCCCCCCCCCCAAAAAAAGAAGAAATTAAAGATTATAGTTTCCTATAGGTGAATGAAGATGATCGGTTTCCCTGTCGCAGATCACCATTTTAACGTGGTTGGGGTTTTCCTTTGTGTTTGAATTAGTTTGTTTATTTATTGAGTGATTGTATTTGGTGTCGCTTTGGCTTCCTTCCTTTCGGGTGAAGCTGTGGCGCTCTGGCATGTAGTAGGCATGATGGCTGTCACGCGTTGCCTAATAAACAGCACATGGAGTACACACACGTCTGGTCTGGTCCTTGGCGTGTTTTTTTTGGTTGTTGTTGTCGTTTTGTCCTGGAGACAAACGTGTGGTGTGTTTAAAAATAGACTTCAGGAATTCATGTGAGGTATTTTTTTTTCCTGCAATTTTGTATGGTCACAGAAAGTTGAGGCGGCCCTTCAATCACACCGGCCCTTCACAGGCAGGAGAAACACTAAAAACACTTTCAGGACAATCATTCAAATACAATGTGGATGGCCAAATTATCTGTTCAATGCAACTCATGCAACTAACGGATCAGAAAAATGTTTAGTGATTTGAATTTTATTTTAATTCATGTTTCCTTTGGAGTGGTAGTGGATGACCTCATGCTAGTCCTAATCATGGCCGACTTGTCCCAGACCAGCTAAGCTCATGACCACATCGTGGTAGAAATCCCACTTGTGTGTCCCAGTTTTGTGTGTGTGTGTCTGTCTGTCTGTCTGTCTCTGTATTTTTGCACATTTGGCGGCCCCTTGGGGCCACTCTCCGTGTCAACTCCTTCCCTGTTCGGCCCCCCCAAGCGGCAGCTTATTAAACCATGAACCACTTCTCCCTCTTCTCTGGAGTATTTCATGTGCAGACTATATAAGGATGAGAAACGCTTCTCCGGTCGGGGGCATTTGCTGCCAATCTTCAATCACGTCAAGGTCTAAATAAGGACAACAGGCGTCTTCTGATTGAGGCCCCCAAAGCCCCAGAAGGACCCCTAGGATATAAAGCCTGCTCCATGGCCAGGGTCCACTGACTCTGTAGAGTGGGATCAGAAGTGCAGCTCCAAGGTAAGCTACAGATTCACGTTAACATTGGGTATAGTTGGATATAACTGCTGGAGTCGAGGTAGGGCGGGGTAATGTGATTTGATGTGATTTTTCAGTATTCGATGGGTTGTTATCTAAATATCAAGTCACTTGTATAGTTAAAATAAAAATATATATATATTATTGTGCAGTAGAGGAAGTTATGTTGATAATAACATCACAGTGGCACTAGCTGCAGTGAAAAAGTCCCTAGTTAATTTCACAGTGTCTTTAAAGTGGCCATAGCGACTAGAAACAACAAGTGCCGTCCATTAGTGTGACAGCCGGTCCTGCTTTAAACTGGTATTTGCTGTAACTGTCCCAGATGTCCAAATCGGCACCACCTCCAGGGTTTACCCTGAACATCAACGATCCTCAGATCCAAGAAGCCGCCATTCGCATCCAGGCATCGTACCGCGGCCACAGGTAGACGTTTTACTGTCCTGTTTTGAATTGTAGCCTAGATTATCATTTTCATGTCCCTTGCCTAGTGATCACTACTGCTTTTCTTTTCTATTCCATTACTTACCACCTCATTGCATCCCATCCCTGCTCCCCAGATCCCGCAAGGAGCTCCGGGAGAAGGGCCCTCCCAGGATCCTCCAGGACCTGAAGGACGTGGTCCTCCTGGAGGGCAGCGCCGCCAAGCTGGTGTGTCGGGTCAGCGCCTTCCCCGACCCCTTCATCGTCTGGTCCAAGAACGGCCAGCAGCTCAAGGACGGGCCCAAGTACCGCTACGTCTTCGAGGACCCCGACGTGGTGGCGCTGGTGGTGCGGGACGGGCTCCTGGACGATCTGGGGAGATACACGGTCACCATCAAGAACCCCTTCGGACAGACCTCGGGGTCGGCTTGCATCCTGGTGGAGGGTGGGTAGAGATCAGTTCATATGTGGTCTTTTTCACCTAGAGCGGCCGTCTTGGTCCTAAGCACTAGCTAGGTGGGGGAACTGAACGTGGAAGATATAACCAAGATGGCCCCTAGGCGAATAAGGCCCATAGGCCATGGAAGTTGGCCTGTTTGGTAAATACTCTAGTCCAAACCCTAATGTCTACCTATAGGCATCCTTGAGGGAGTTGCGCTAACCCCTACCTGCTGCTTAATGCTTGAATCGGAGTGTCTGCTAAATGGTCTTGGGTTCGGTGGACTCAAAACGTTTTTACCAAATGTATTTTTTATAGGACCCTACACTGAAATAATTTAATCTAATCCAATGTAAACGAGTCTAGTCTATTAATCTGAGCCCTATATCATAGCAATCAGACCTCCCCATGTGAAGTGTCGAAACATTTCACATCTTAGAGCCATGACCCCCAACCCCCAACCGTGTTTTCCCTCCAGCCCCGGCTAAGGTATCCAAAGGGCCCGGCAACGTGGCAGCCAAGAAGGGAGCGACGGTGGTGCTGAAGGCAGAGATCAGCGGGGAGCCGCCCCCCGACGTCGCCTGGCTCAAAGATGGAGACGACATCGAGGAAGATGACAGGTGAAGAAATATGGACCGTGTGAAATATTGTCATGAGGAAAGCAGGATCCCTAATTATTATTTTTTGTATATTAAGTGTTTATAGTGTGTTAGTGTTAATATTTTTTGCCTTTTCACAGCATTTAAGACAAAAGTAGGCTATATGCCAGTCTATCACATTAAAACTTAACCTTCAAAATAAATGAATTAATTAGCAATTGTTAAAAAAAATATATATTTTTTTACAGAACCAGCATTAACGTAGTCTGTATTATTCATATTAGGTAAGAAAGCAGTTGTGTATTGTCTTTACGCAATAAAACTAGGTCTACTAGTAACACCCTTTAAGGACAGCACAATATCAAGAGTGTCTTTTTTTGTCTTCACTGTTGACCGTTGTTTTTTCCAGGGTATTTTATGATATTGAAGATACCAACACCATCTTGACCATCAAGAGCGCCAGGGCGTCAGACGCCGGCAAGTATGAGGTGTTTGTGGAGAACAGTCTGGGGACAGACCAGTCCTTCGCCCGTGTCTCCCTCCTCTGACACCCATCTCCTCAGTCCATCAAAGCTTTTGTGCCTTAACGTTAAGCTTTCACACCTTATTGCAAAGCTACAGCCAATGTGAGTGCCGTGTTCAAAGATGTACATAACTTAAAAATGTGTCAACTGCAGAATAAAGAGCAATTTTATTAATGGGATTGTCTGTAATGTGTCTTCGATGAACATTGTGCAGTTTGAGCAGGTTAGTTTAGTTGTAGACTGTAGTCAAGGCTATATTATAACACACATCTTACATATTCTGTTGTGCTTTAAAACAAAATGCACAGTCTACTGTAGACCAAATCATTATAATCTTAATTGATCACATTAAAACTGCATGTAGCGTAGCCTATGCATTTGCAATATTTTTATTTTGAATTATGTTTTTTATTTTTGTGCTGAATCAATCATCCACGGGCTGTGCCTCCTTGTTAATGCCCACCTGTGAATTATAAACACCTTTTAAATGACCCCGTGAACTACTAAGGGACGACCTGCAGGTGGCTCCGCAACGTCGGAGTCCGCACTTTGCATACGGTCCCTAACTTCCCCTTTTTTTTTTTTTTTTTTTGCACCGTCGGTTTCAAGGCGGCCCGCCGTCACCCTTCAAAGTTTGGACTTGGGACAAACTTTCTGAAGCACGTTTTAAAAAAAACCGCGTCATTTCGTGCGTTTTTTTACGCGTTTTTTCGGAAAAAAGTATCTTTCTAAGCGCAATAACGACAACAACAACAACAATAATAATAATAATAATAATAATAATAATAATAATAATAATAAACCAACACTTGAACGCGTATCTGTGCAAATGCATTCACGCATGAATAACTGAACCCCCCCCCCTCCCCCATAAAAAAACGTAAATCCTGCGATACAAACGCAAATCAACCGATATCTGCGCCGTAATAACACGCACGAGCCGGCGCCGCCTCGCGCGCCCTGCTTTAAATGACGGGGGGACGCCTTGAAACCGTGAAGTCGCATGTTTCGGCGAAAACGGCCGAAGTTGGACGAAGTTAGCGAAAGTTAACGTAAACACCCCCCCCCCCCCCCAGCCCCGTCCCGCACGAAAAAACAATGCCATTCATCCGCATAGGTTAACGTATTTTTTTAACGTCTTTCTCACACACGCACACGCAATACGCGCGTCCGTAGCGAGATATAAACACTTCGTGCGCGTTCGTGTTCAGCCATAAACTCCTCCATCACTATTTCATTACGAGTATTGCCGTTGTTTCTGGATTGAGAAGGAGGAGGCGGGGGAGGAGGCGAGGGGGGGAGGGAGGGAGGAGAGAGAGGAGGGGGGGGGGAGGAGGAGAGATTTGACTTGAATGGCGGACGTGATGGACCACCGCTCGCCGTCGTCCATAATCACGCAAGTGGCGCGAAACCAGGAGGAGGAAGAAGGAGAAGAAGAAGAAGAGGACGGAGGAGAAGGAGGAGGAGGTGGAGGAGGAGAGGCGCCATGTCCAGAAGAAGGTGAGTTTGGAGAAAGTTTCGGAGAGGAGGAAATGGCCAAGCCGACCCGTGCCTCCCCCCCTAACAACGTCTCTTCCTGGGCTTTTCCTCCCGAACCGGGTCCAGCGTCCAGGACCGGGTCCGGGACCCGGACGAGGTCTTCACCCCCCCTGGTCTACTTTTAGGGACTTTGCTAAGAGTTTTTAGGCGAGGCGGGTTTAGGCCCCAGGTCCGGACCCGGTCCACGGCGGTAACCACCAGTACCTAAACTAAACCCTGCTCCTTGACGAGCCTGCACCCTCCAGAACCAGCACCACCCTGCAGGGTGGAGGAGTCTGGTTCACGGAGAGCTGCCATTGTGTTTCTGTTAAAGGACTTTTTCGGGAGTTTTAATCGCGATAGGGGAATCGATATTGATTTATATGCGGAGGGGAGGGGTGGGGGAGCGGGGGTGGGGGGCGTGGCCTCCGAGCCGTGCGTGGTGACGTAGCGCCTCTGCGTCAGTGTCAGTGGCAGCGGGGGCGGGGGGGAGGCTGGTTTCTTTATCATGCGCTGGATTAAATGGGTTTATTATTTGTGACATTATAAAACAGGATGATAAGGAAGGAGGTTGTGAATAGGTCTCTCTTCCCCCCTCCACTTTAAAACTTAATCTTTGTACATTTGTGATAAGACATGGAAACAATATGTGTTTTTAATGAGATTGCCTATTAAAATGTTTTATCAAGCACATTGCAAATTGCTATATAAAGTTAATCAAAGTTTATATCAACTTGCCATTTTTAATAGGCCTAATGTCGCGTCTTAGCAGTGAAGCCCACAGATGGCCAGGATTCACTAGTGTAAGTGAAGTGAAGACCCTGTCCGCTTAAATCCTCTGGGTTGCCATCAGCTTAAGGAGGCTCCCTCGGGATTCATCCCTGTCTGAGCGTGCCCATTGTTTAAAGAGGCTGTGAAGTTCATTGGCGCTGTTTAAAAGTAATCTTTGAGCCTAATACCTGCATACTCATGACTGATATGCTTGTGTCCCATTGTAAAGTGCCAAGAAATGATGTTTTTAGGCTTCCAGGCGGTGTTATTGATTATCTTCTTACCTGGTTCATCCTCAACATTATTTTAGCAATACCTGTTTAACAGGTAAGCGTTGCCTTGCCATGTCCAGCTCAGCAGGCCTGATCAGAACCACGATGTCAGCGGTCTACACTTTGGGTATAATAGAAGTTACCTAAGTTAGACCCGGTTTATAAATACAGTGGGTGGGTTCCCTAGCACCTGTAAGGTCTTGCTTTAAACCTTCCCTACATTGATTTTAAGCAGAACAAGAAATGGAAACAAAAATCCATATTATAGGGACCTATGGATATGCTCAGCAGGTGGCAGTGCAGGACAGGTCGATCAGACTGCAACGTCTCCAGCTACCTCTCTCATGTTACTTCCTCCTAGCCAACAGTCATGAGCCACGAACATGGCTGCCCTCCAGAAGTCAGGCGCCCATGGAGTTATGAAGAGATGGCACAAGACACAATATCGCCTGGGTGGAACGATACAGTAATCTTGAAAGTGGTGGGGCGGGGCAAACATTGGTATATGCACAGATTACAAATCTCTCCCATTAAAAAAAAAACCCGGCCTTGGGTCCCACCTTGGCTGTTTTTGAAGCCATTTTCTCGGGCAAACGGTTGGATAAAACATCGGCTCCCTCTCCTTCAATACTGATGATGAAAGCATCTGATAAATAGGTGTTTTTAACTGGCCCCTTTTATATTGTGGCAGCAAGCCTTAAGCAGGTGTTACATGTTATGACCGAAATGTTATAGATCCACTATTGTAGACGGTCACAGTTAAACGTCTATCTCACGATACACTTTCTTTATACCCAAGGGTGAAACTGGGTTGACCACCTATGTGCACAGTAGGGCCTTCACACTTCAGTAGGCAATGCTATCAGTGTGTCTTAATCTGAAAGTGATGGTCCTAGATAAAGTTATAACGAGTTATAACAAGTTATAACGGCTTAACAGCATAACTGCTGGGACCGTGACTATACCAACATTTGGTCACCTGAGATTATTTGTCGAAGACCCGTTTATTGTGTAGCGTCTTCGACGGCATTAGCAACATATTTTCCTATCCCAGGTGTGGCCATGGACTGTCAGCTTGTGGCACCTTCAAACCGCCGCATGGCACTTGGTAGCGGGTGAGAAGAAAGTCGTTAGCATGTTACACCGGATCGGTGTCAAAGTCGTGTCAAAAGTCGGTAGCGGTAGGCCTCAGTCTTGGTGCGTCTGGATAGGAATAGATCTGAACCTTGTAAAGACGGATGCCTCTGCTCGCTGAGCGAGACCCAGATTAGCCCCCTTTCCAACCAAGCCGGCTGAAAACATGCTGACGGCCGGCTGGGTTTGTCGGTGCCCCTTGGGGGAAGTTGTTAACTCATTATCACTGTCTTGGCCTTTGGGGAAACTATGTGCACGGTCTTAGCCTTTGGAAAAACGATGTGTGAAAAAATACGACAAGGTCAGTACTGATGCTAGGGGTGGGACAATAAGTTCATGCCATGATTATCCTGGCCCAAACAATCCAGATTTACATTTTGATCCTGATTTAAATAAAAAAATAAAGGGTGTGTAGTGCTTTTGACTATTTGTCTTTATTTCAATGGCATTGGCAAATACAAGGCACAAATCTAAATATTTCAATACCATCTTAATAGACTGGTTTCGAATAGGGTTCGACCAGTATTGGTTAGGGGCCGATACTGATGTTTCATTGACTGAGGCTGCTGATATACCGTTACAATTATGCCAAATAAAAAGTTAATGATGATTCTGTCATTTAATTGAAGAACTCACTTGACTTTATTAAAAAAAAACAATTGTTTTTCAAAACAAATACATGAAAGTAATAGTAAAATTATGGATGAATTGGAATTCATTCATGATAAGGATCGTTTAGAAAACCTTTCATTTGATAATTTCAAACCATCACATATATTCCTCTGGGAGTGGGACCGCAACATATGAAATTGTCTGCTGTCAAAACATTGCGATTGTGTCCGCTGTTAAAATATCTTGTATATTACATATAGGGGCTTGAGGTTGTATGTATAACACTAGTTTGATCTTTGTTGTGGTCGACAACAGCAACAAACTTTACTGCTCAAATAACTGCGACACTTGACCAGTACATCAGTTGTAGACAGGGGTTGAAATAAGGCTGTTTTACTCGCCAAATGCGAGTAATTTTTGTATTTGTCGAGTAATTTATGAAGACCACTCGCCACTCTGGCGAGTAATCTAAAAATTCGGCGCGATTGCCGCGGACCCGCTAGCCGCGGACCCGACCGCGCAGCACCCACCGCCGTCTACAATCGCGCAGCTCCCCCCGCTTCAACAATCGCGTAGCACCCCCCCCCCCCCCGGTCAACAATCGCTCAGCGATTGCCGCGGACCCGCCAGCAACGGACGCCAGCAACGGACCCGCTAGCCGCGGACCCGACCGCGCAGCACCCACCGCCGTCTACAATCGCGCGGCTCCCCCCGCTTCAACAATCGCGTAGGGGACACACTCATTCACACACTCATTCACTCCCCCCCCCCCCCCCCCCCCCTCCCGTCAACAATCGCGCAGCGCCCCTATTTTTGTCTGGTACAAAATCTGTTTGTCTAGTAAAAATGGTCATCTACTCGCCAGTTGTCTGGTAAGCCAAAATTTTAGTTTCAACCCCTGGTTGTAGATATGGTCTTAATGTGTTTGAGCCGTAGTATTAATTAGTAAGTATCGGCAACTCTGCAGGTATCCAAAAGCGAATGTGTTTGTAGGCAGGCCTGTGTCCTTAAGAAATACCGAGGTCAGAAACATGATATCAAGTGGACAATTTGAGGGCAAGAAGTGTATGAAATCACTTTGGAACATGTGTTGGTGAGCAGCAGCCTATCATGAAGCAGTCAATGAAAATTAATGTTGGCATGTTCAAATAAAATCAAGGTAAATATTTAAGGACATTTTTAAAAATAAGGTAGAGAACCAATCATTTCCAAAATGTAGTTTTGATTGAAGGTGTCTTTTTTCATTTTCTTGAAGAAAATAATCAAAGGATTTTTGGATCAGCCTACCTGTGGCTGTAATTGGATAGCCTGCTAAATCACTTGAGTTGGAAGATTCATGTGATGCCATACTGAATATAGGTGAATTAACATTTGCCTCAGGCACACACATCTAAGATCAGAACAGGTCAAGGGTCCTTGATTTAGCCCACTATCATGGTTACGTGTTCGTTACTATATGTCGTGATCCTTTTTATAGGGCGTTTCCTAGTGGGTTTCATAGTTTTATAAAGTAGTAGTATACTAGTCTAAAAGTAGGAAAACAGTCAACATTTTGCAGATTTCATTCTATAAGGGCTAGGGCTGCAACTACTGATTTATTATTATTTTTTTTTTCTAACAATTAGGGACACTAACGATGAATCGACGCTTGATTAATTGGTCGTTAAGAATTTGATCGAACACGTGAAATGTAATCGATCTGCTAGTTGTGTTTCAATGACTGTGATTCGCAAACAGAGGGCGCAATATCATTATTTTATGGCGAGGCGGCCATCTCGGGGTCTAGAAGAAGAGAGCGGCAACTTAGGAAAATGAAGCGGGCGAAGCAAAGTATTGTGTGGGAGTCTGGAAAGTCAACGTGGGGAGATTCCCCAGACTGGCAAAGTTGGCACACCAGTACCTCTGCATACCTGCAGCATCAGTACCATCCCAGCAAGTGTTTTCAGCCGCTGGACTGATTGTGACCAGGCTGCGCTCCCATGTCGTCATGCTAAGCGTTTAACCAACTACTATTTCTGGTGCCGACTACCAAGCGCAGCAACGACAAGTCGCGAACATCCCTACACCCTACTCCGTTTCCCCCTGAACTCTGAACAGATTTACAATGTTTTGGTTCATGTGACATCCAGAGAAAAACAAACCAAGTTTAACCTTAGAAACCAGATGGGTCTCATACAAAACGGCCATCTGAGTACAGCATGGAGAAACTGCTTTGAACAGCAATCCAAACCGAACAGATCCACCCAAGGAGCTGCTGCTAGCATCAACAAAAGAGATGAAGGGAACCAGGAAGACCCTTCAGCAGACACTTTAATCCAAAGCAACTTGCTGTGAATTTTAGATGCAGGTCACTGAGGAGCAGGAAGCTTTCAGCTGAACACCCATTCACCACTAGACCATCCTGGCCACTGGCACTGCAGCAGGCCAGTCATCTTTTCATTGCACACACTGACAGACAGACGCATAGAATATCACTCTGGGAGCCTGACCATCTAACATTATCTAGCAGTATGTAATGTAATGCAGAGACGAACATCATACCCTGAGCGCTCGAGGCTGACATCATCCCTCTATGTGTAAGCGTACACCTTGGGAGCCTTAATTGATGTGGTTTTGGTCCGGGAGCTGGTGGCACATGTGCGGTTGGATCAACACAAGGCATTGCGGTTTCCCCCCTGCGGGTACTAGGTAACACAAAAAAGTATTTGTTTGTGTCTCCGTTTATGGCCTTGTATAATAAGTACACAAGTCTAAATATATATATATATACAGCCACGAGCCCACAACACACTCGCGCGCGTTCCCTCACACACTTGGACACACAACCATCACTGAGCGCTGTCAGTGGACACCTCTCTATTTCCGTCCCACGGATGTGAAATATCAGCGAGGGGCTGCGTGTTGTTTTCTAACACTTATTAGCATCACCTGCCTCGTTCCTTCACACGTATTTTCACACAGGACCTTTCGGACTCTGGGGCGGAACCACTGGTATGCCTTGACAAGCGCGTACCCGGGTCTCCGCAGACCTTGTCCCAGGACCACTCTGATCCCCCCTCCTTGCTGAAAGACGGCATTGAGCTTAACGGCTCTCGTCAGCGAAAAGTGGGTCAAATTCATGCGAGTGATGACCTTAGATGTCAATTACAGCGATTTGTATCAGGTTTATTTTAAGGGACAGGATAGTGTCATTGTGAGGGTGTTCTACTACCAGCCGCGAGGTTGTGGGTTCAATCCCAATGTCCGCAAGAGGCCTAACACCGGCCTGCTTCTATTGACCTGTATCTGAATGTGAAAAGTCGCTTTGGAGTCTGCTGAATGGCTAAATGGCCGTAGTAAATAGTATTTTTGATGGAATCAGAGGAAACATATTGTGATGATTATATATATAACGTGGCAACTGTGAAATGAGCGCAGTGTTTTTGGCTGGTTTTGTTGCTTAGTCATCAACAGAATCAAGTTAATTTGTTGAGAAAGTAGCCTTTGTCAGATTCAGGAACCCAAGCATTTTTAAGGGTTAGGGTTAGGTTGGGTATGCCTATGTCTGGTACAATACCCTGTACACCATTTACTGTACTCCGAGCCCAGACATCAGGGCCACAATTGGCTTCATGCTGAGAGGAGTGGTTTATACTTGACCTGAGTGGTGCGCGCCGCTAATCCACAATGTTGACAGTTCTGACCGGCCATCGGGCCCCAGCTAATTTGTCTGAGACTTTTCTTTGTGAGGACCGGCTCTCAACACCCTCCCGCGCCCCCCCCCCCCCCCCCCCCCCCCCCCGTCAAATGATGGGGTGTTTTCTACGTCCCCAGGTTGGTGCCAAGGGACGTCAACTTCGCCTGTGTTATTTATCATGGGAGGCATGTGGGAAGATTCCTCATCACGTCAAACGACGTCTTCATTTGACTAGTTGTAGTCACAGATGTAAACAAATGTAATGTGTGTTTCAAAATTTGAATGTTTTTTTAGAATTTGACATTTTTCTTCAATTCTATTCTTGGCATCTACAGTGGTATATATTCCTTCATCCGATTGTTTAGCACAAGCAGTATTGTTTATTTTTTTATTGATTTTCCAATTTAAATGACAAATATGTTAAACAATCTATAAATTATCTGCTTACTCTTTAAAAAAAAAAAGAAAGCGCCTTGCAGCGTAGTGATGACATCGGATTGAGCAATTTAGCCTAATGTAAAATGAACAATAATAGTCAAATAAATAAATAAACAACAAAGGCCATACTCAATAACATTAATTTAAAGTAGACAAATACAGAGGAATGGCAACTGGTAGAGACCACATCAATTATTATGTAAGACATTAGCATGAAGAAACGCTCATGTTTTCGCCATGTTCTGCTATTCTGGTAAGTAACACACGTGTGCGTTATGCAACTTGTTTCAGATATATTATTACAGCACGCTGTCATCCAGGTATGAACATATATTTTCATGTTCCTCATGTTCTCCATTTCTGTCTGCACTCTCTCCCTCTCCCATCTCCATCTCTCTACCGCTGTCTCTCTCTCTGTCTCTCTCTCTCTCTTTCTGTGTCTCCTTCTCAGGCACTGTTGCCGTCTCTTCGTCGAAGAAGAAGTCCAGGAGTCGTGGTATCTTCCGTAGTCTCTTCTGCTGTCTCTGTAGCAGAGAAGCCGATTCACCGCCGGTTAACAACAACGCCCCCCTATTGGTGGAGGAAAACGGGACCCTTACAAAAGTAAGCGTCTGTGTAGTGGCTAGAGTTCGACTGGGGTTTGACTCCCGGCCGAAAGGTACTGGGTTCGATCCCAAATAGTTCACAGACTACCTGTAAGCGTCCTTGAGAACGAGGCCCTAACCTCTACTGGCCCTTGGTGACATGCAGCTGAATTCACCGACAGTCGCTTTGGATAAAATTGACTGCTAAATGACTGACTCTCTCTCTTGCTGCCTCTCTCATGTTTCAATACATCATGTCTCTTTTTCTTGACTCCCTGTGGCTTTCCCCTCCCAAGGGACACGTAGCCCATATGATTGATGGTCACATGATCAACAACACATGTTTCCTTGGCAAAAAGTCCTTTCATGTTTACAGAGTATCTCTGCTGACTGGGGGCAGATATTGCGTTTCACCGATGAAAAGTACTCCATGTCATCCGTCAAGCCGAGCGTGATTCTCTAGCCGGTTTTGGTTGGTAGGGGGTCGAGTTTAGAGAAATGGGCATCGGACCGGAGTTTGCTGAGAATGTGCCACTGAGCAAGGCAGCTAACGCTCCCCAACGTGCTTCACGGTTTAACATAGTTGGACAAGGCCAGGAACGGGGGTTCAAATGTTTGTGTTAATTTTGCTGAGGGTAGCTTTGTTCTTCTGCCAAACCTGTTGTCCTGTAGAAGTCATAGGTAAGAAACAAGTCCTATGTAAGAAATGTAAATAATCACTGGCAAGTTGTAACACAACTAAATACTAATGGGATTAAAAAGGTTTACACATCTAGCCCTCGTAAAACCATTTAGTCTGGTGGAGTAATAACCCTGCGTTCATGGAAAACACGGCCTATTAGCAACAGTGAACAGGGGGGATCAAGTGGTAAAGACTGGCTCAGGTGTCCGGTTCAGATTTATGCCTTACTTCAGCTTTTTATAGAGATTTGATATTCCAAGAGTTATTTGTCACGTCTCCCCAAGCCCCCAAAATAAATAGCATGGTCTCCCACTGGAGGGCTGGGGGGGGGGGGTGGGGGGGGGGGAGGGAGGGGAGTCAAGTGGTGTTAGCCGGCAGTGTTGGTTGTGACCCCTCACCACCAATCACCCTCCCCCCTACCAGCTCCGTCATGTGTGTTTGTGTGTGTGTGTGTGTGTGTGTGTGTGTGTGTGTGTGTGTGTGTGTGCGTGTGCTCCTGCTGCCCCGCTCCCGTCTGGCTGTTACTCTTGTCGCCCCCCCCCCCCCTCGCAGTCGTGTGAAACACCGCTCTTACCATGGTTGTTGCTGACACCTGCCAGTCAGTGAACTTCAGAGAGTCCCCTTTGAGGAACGGTTTTCTGCATCGCTGAAACTATGATCGGTGCAGTTTGAGGAAGAAATGTCTGTGGCATGACAGCAGTCCCAGACTGGGGAACGCTAGCTGCTATATGTACCTGAGAAGCAGTTGAGGGGAGTCTAGTCCCGGTGACAGGGTTTTCTGTCTGCAGAAGACATGCCTGCTGAACTTTGCCAGATCCCACAGGCGGGAGAAGCCATCGACTTGACAAAAACCTTGAAAGAAAACGCCGGATTTGGCCTGAACACCCTCGTGGGATACACAGAGCGGAAACCCTTCTATGGAGATATGGATTCAGCCGGACTAGACTATGCTCAATGTTACAGCATTAATGCACATTATCTTGAAAAGGAGATTGAGCCTGTGAGCACGTGGACTGGAAATGCCCAAAGCTTTGAGCATAATGTGGAACAGTTTAATTTAGAGGGTAAACCCGAACACTGCGACGCTTTGGAGTTAAATGACCCATTGGATGTTTGCGCTCAACACAGTGGGTGTTGGACCTACGAATGCTGCGCTAATCGCGGCTTTGCATCTGAATGCAGTCCATCTTGTGAACACTGTGCAGAACACCTCCAATTATCTCAGCAATGCGTGCCTCTTGAACAACAGTTTGAGTCTTTCGACTCTGAGCCAGAGAACGCCGGAGATAACTCTGAGGCTTTCGGACAATTTGAACCAACTGATTTTATTTCTGACCATATGGAACAATTAGAATTGCCGAACCAACAGGTGGTTTCCGATCAACAGCTTGCATGCTTTGACACAACAGGACAGGACTGTGAGGACTTGGAACAATGTCAAATGTCTGTTGATTTACCTGAAAACTTTGCAGAGACTGGAGATTCATTTGAGAGTGACACTGAAGTTTGTGAGTATTATGAAGAGCATGACGAAACTGAATGTGAGTATTCTGAAGAAAATGACGAAACTGAATGTGCGTATTATGAAGATAATGACGAAACTGAATGTGAGTATTATGAAGAGCATGACGAAACTGAATGCACAGATGAGCCAACAGAAGATGATGAGGATTCGCCACCCAACGATGAAGAGTATTCGATATTCTCAGAAGAGGTGGATTTAATTAATGTTGATACACTGCTTCAAGACAGTTCTCATGAAAGCACAGATGAACTTTATGAAGATGATGCTGAAGATGAGGATGATGATGATGTTGATGTAGGCCAGCTAGATGAGGAAGGCAACCTTCAGGATGTTGCATACGATGTTGCATACGATGTTGCGTACGATGTTGCGTACGATGTTGCGTACGATGGATCGAACGACGACACAGAGAACTACGAAGTGTCTGATGACCACAGCCTCTGTTCGTCTGACGAAAGTGGGAACATTGAAACTGATTGTGACTCGGGAGAAGGCTATCAGCACACAGAACAGATGTTTGGCCCAGACTCTGACATTTACCCCGAGGAAGATGATTTCTCAGACTGCTCTGAAAGCAGATCCTTCGAGACATGCTCCGATGGCAGTGGTCCATCAGAGCCCTGCTCCGATTCATCTGGAGAATCTGATAAAGGACCCCAGGAAGGTTCCGGCAGCGAACGGAGCCAGTGGGAATCTTTTGACGATGGTGACGATGAAGAAGACGACACAGATGAGGATGATATAAATGCTGACAAGGAACAAACCAAGGAAGATAAAGTTGTCGAGACAGATTTCTTTGACTTATTTGACAGGGAAGACAATTATGGACTCTCTTTTCTACAGAGGAAACCTTATATTTCCTGTTTCGATGGCGGGGACATCCATGACCATCTTTATTGCGAAGAACCAAAACCTGTTGTGCAGAAAGTCAAAGCCAAAAAAGCCAGGCACAGGAGAATGAAGGAACAGCCATCTATTTCAGACGACGCATCCCCTGTTGATGTGCAGAACTCTGACGTTGAAGAGGCCACTCTCAGGGCTTTACCTCACCACTCAAAGGTTGAAGTAGAACAGGAAGTGGGGGATGAAGATCAAACTGTCATCGAGGATGAAAATGAATCTTGGGTCATCAACGTAAAGGAGGGAGATGATGAGACCGCACGTGGAGAAGACGGGGAGCTGGGAGGATATGGATATGTCCTCGGCAAAGAAGAAAAAGCTGATGAAGAGGAAGATGAGGCCAGTCCTGTATTTCTTAATGAGAATATGCAAGCACCATGCGCGGATGACATTTCTGTCGAAGGCGATGCGTATGAAGTTAGTGAAAGTCCAACATTTGATTCTGCTGCTGATTTGGCCATTGATCAGTGCCAGGAAACCATAGCAGAGGGCGAAACAGACACAAAACAAGAGTATCTCCATGTACTGACCAGGAATGAAGATTATGGTGAACAACAAGAAGATGATGATGATGATTTTATGTTTTCGGAAAGGGAGCCATATTGGGCATTTCCCCAATATGTCCTGGAAGAGTTTTACGAGTGTGACGTTGAAGATTACTATGCATATCAAATTAAAAGCGTGCAATCATCCATGAAACTAGCGGCCACACAAAGCACACATGGCAAGATGGTCCCAGAAACAGATGAGTGCAGACAAGAGCTTCACGGTGAATCGGAAGAAGAAACCGACTCGATCCTCAAACTTGGTGAAAGATTACCTGCTCCGGAGACGAATGAACCAAGCCTTGCTCATGAAACAGAACCAGGTCCTCCTTTAGACCTTATTCACAGCGTAGGTCCCAAAGGTGTGAGTACCGAGAGTAAGAATAGCGAGGCTGAGGAAGACGAGGAAAGCGAAGAGGACGAAGTATATGAAGATGAGCCTTGTGAATGTGAATACTGCATTCCAGCTGAAGAACAGGTATTGACAGTGCTTTGCCCTGCAGTTCTATAATAGATTTGACCTTGTGTGTACGGTACTGTGTCCACATATTTATGTTTGACTTGATTCGTTTCGAATTTTTACTCCTTAAACGCATTACACAAATGTTTTTCCACCACAAAGAGACACTGAAATCAGCAGTAGGAAGCAAATGTACTTGCTTTAAATCCAATCGGGTCACATAGAAAAAGCAGTTGAGATGTTGGTTGCCAAACCAGCTGCTTTTAGTATGTCAATACAGGCTTTACTTTCTATACATACATGAGTTGCGCCGTGTCAATGGATTGCTGACCGATGTCATGCCAGCTTCTTCACAACAGTAAGCCTCAAAGACACTGTGTAAGCGTGTTGAGGGAGATGGTGGCCCACGGCCGGGCACTTGACTTGGCCAGGATGATATTTTAAAGCTCCATCAACATAGCGACAGCTGTAGGGGTCAGTGTTTTATTATGTTGTCTTGTAAACACACGACACCACAACCACATAGTATCAGTCTCTGTACAAAGTGAGGCAGTCATTTCAATTCTCAAAGCTGAAATCTGGGTTTTTCATCCAGTATGTTCTGTTTTCTTGATGTAGGTTTTAAAGTAAAACCACCACACTTGTTTTTTTACTTTCAGGTTCCGACAAAGCCGCTTCTTCCGCAGATTAAGTCGAAGGACTCGGGGAAGATCTGTGTGGTCATCGACCTGGATGAGACCCTGGTTCATAGTTCATTCAAGGTATGGGGGTGGGGGGCGGTTCACCTACTCTATCCCCCAATGGAGGATGCTCCATGCTATGAGTGTACTGTTTCCACTTTGGATAAAAAAGTGGTTAAAAGCGTTCACTGATTAACTGGATATTTTTTATGTAGGAAAGATTTGTTACTTTGTGCTGCGTGATGACGTAACTCGAGAAGGAAAATATTATGATATTTATTTATTACTGGCTAGTATGTATGTAAAATATACTTTTACACTGTCAAAGGTTGTATTATTTTATCCAGCCATCCTTTGTGGGCAACTCATTTATTTTAAATATGAAAGATGTAGCCCTTTTGTTCATTAGTACTTCTTGAAGGTACTGTACCTTTTTAGCTGTATGTCAAATATGTGCAGTGAACTTGTGAAACTAAACATTTGACCAGCCATAGCAGCTCTATCAGAATACACTACACCAGGCAATAGCTTCAAAGAATCCAAGTATATCTATGAATGTAAACTTGTTTCTCGCCAAGACGCGCGTTTTAATTAGATCAAATTCCCATCATAAACAAGTCGTTTAAAGGTTAACTTTAAAAGAAAGGGTAACTGATTTTTCAACCTGGACCGTATTTTCCCAGAATTTTGCATCTCGGGGACTAATGCGGACAACAATTTTTGCAAATGGTCTAGTATTGAGCGAGAGGCCTTCAGCCGCAAAACGGGCAGCGATGTAAAACTATGGGGCAGTTATCCTTTACCTTGTGATCATCTTCGATCCCTTTAAGGCCTCATTTTGCAGAACAAAGTAATCAATGCCTCACGAGATGGGTCCCATGTCATGACAAATTACATAATAAATGCCAAGCACTGTGGGGCCCTTCTTCGGTCACAGACTGGGCTCCAGAATGTCACTGGATATAACCGGCCCTTGAAGTGTAAACAGGGTCAGGAGGAGCGCAGTATATGCTCCATGCCCAGAACACGGCCGAGGCCAATAACTTTATTGCTTTGACACACTTTTTTTATTTTATTGGTCTGACAAAGTGCGATGTGACATTTGGGACTTGACGGTTCTTTTAAGGCTGTTAGGAGGCCCTAGAGATGTCATCTTTTGGGTTTTAATGTTTTATTTTTTTATATATATCTATAAGTTCGAATTGTGTGTGACTTTCAGAATTGGATTTATTTGCCAAGCATTGTTGGCCAATACATTTATTGGACACATTAAATGGAAGTGAGTTTTCAGGGGCCCTTAATATACATATATAAAATAATGGCAATAATATAGTGATATGTTAAAGCAATACAAAAATTAAGAAATGCATGATTTGAATAAAACAATATTTGCATAAAAGTAATATCTTTCCTGACGCAGCTAATGCTATTTTGTGATAGCATTAGCATGTGAATTAATACATTAATTAATATTAATGCGAAACATTAATATTAATATTGTCGTAACAAATTGGCAACATAATTGTAAAGACTGTTTTTACTTCAATTATGCCTTCAGCATGGTCATTATTATTGTTTATTAAAGGAACATGGTTTTTCCAAGGTGACATAACCTAGTTGTGTTTGCTCACACGCTATCCATTACCTGCATGGCCACTTATTTTTGGACTAGTCCATGTGTTCAAGAGCATGGCCAAGTTCATTTCAAAGTCAATCTCAATTAACTACAAAATATGTATTTCCACCAAAGCCTGTGTTGCAGCTTTCATTGCAATTTCAATAGTGATATATTGCAGTCATCTATTTAGAAGACCTATATCATTATTGCAAATTCAATATGTACTGCCCTGCAAGCCTCCCTGTCATGTAAATGTCACACATGGTTGAAATGCCATTCTTCTTCGAACATTAGTAGTTCATACATTTTAATGACCACTGGTAATATGGAAGAAGTAATTGTGTAATGTTTAAACACCAAATGTAATCCTTGAAGTGCTACACATGCTGCATGTTTGGACGTGTGGTCCAAACAACTTAATTTATTTATGCATCACCAGCAAAAGTACACTTTATATTATCCAAACATTTATTGATTACATAATAAATCATAAATGCAAAGTGCTGATTTTAGCCTATGACATCATACATTGACATAATATTTAGGATGCCACACTTGCACGGCATATTTCTGTCTCGGTAAATCAGGCACTTGTCAAATCCTCAGAGAACTGCATGTCAATGTGAGAAGACACAAGAGCTGTGGTGAGCCGAAGTGTCGTCTTCACACTGCTGAAGCGCCGTCTCTGCTTGTGTGGTACCAAATTCCTAGTGTGTATTTATGTGCTACCGTTTTAAAACATACTACATTTTGTGTGTTTCTTTCTTCGACAGCCGGTGAACAACGCAGATTTTATCATTCCAGTGGAAATCGATGGAACAGTTCATCAGGTTTGTATTTAAAAAAAAACGCCTTTTGTTATGTCTGTCTACTCCCTCTGTACTCACACACTTGGGGAATAAATGAAGAAATCTGAAATCATCTGTTCTAGACGATGCCAGCAATTGTTTTAATTCCTGCTCTCAGAAAGTTCAGTTGGGTGCATGGACAAGTTCACCATCCTCCACTGTAAAGCCAATACGCCATTACTGTAAATACCCCAACTATATGCTTCATTAATAATAATCATAATCAGATTTGTTTTGTATAATACATCTATTTATATTCCACCTCATTTAAAATAATATGACAAAGTGCATCACGTTCAACAATAAAAAACAATAATAAAGTCTATATTACAGTATATAAAACAAACAAAACACAACTAGCCAGCGCTAGCTAGCTGCCAGCAGGGTGGCCTTCTCTGTTGACAGCTCCCAGCAGCAGTTGGCTATTTCAGGGCCCTGACGAAACCAAGCAACCCTGGCAGGCTTCTCAGAACTAGCCTCCAAGCATAATACGGCCGGCTCAGCAGGCGCTGGCTAACATCACAGGCTAACATCACAGGCTACCACTGCGACCCCCTTTTTAAATGGTCAATGCTAACCTAGCCTGTTTGTGGCTAGGCCTTGGACAAGACTTGAGAAGAGGGCTTGGGTCTGTTTCAAGTAATCCAGGATAGGCTTGTTGAAACCAGGGGAAGGCCTATTCGGGGTGACTTGGTTCAGAAACAAGGCCACCAGCATCCTGCTTGGACTGGATAGTTGTATTATTAGCAGTGCATACATGATCTGTTGGTGATGTTGCAGATTGATTTTGATTGGGTTATTAAATGGCTGCGCTAGAGATTGAAGTAGCGCACAATGTGCCTCGATGGCAGTGTATCAGCTCAATCGAGAAACTTTATACATGTATATGTTTTATAGTGTATGTGAGCCATGTATGTTTAATAGTGCATGTGTTTTGCAAGTGTATGCATTTAGTCCTACATGTGTTTATTAATGTTTGTTTAATATTGTAAATGTGTGTGTGTACTATACTGTATGTTTACTAGGGCTGTCAATCGATAAAATGTTTGAAATTAACCAAGTAGGCCTACTCCAGCATGCGTCCTTATGACAAACACACGCCGTCGCTACGTCAGTTTTATCCATAGTTGTTGACGAGCACAGCACTCCAAACAGACGAAGCGACGCAAGAAGTGGATTTAAAAGTTTGTTTTCGCAGCGTATCAACACAGTATCGTTATGTTTTTCATGGGGACAAATGTGTGAGTACTTGGGTCATTTCAAACAGCTAACGCATTAAATTGACAGCCCTCATGTTTACTTGTATGTGTTTTAATGGTCTTCATTTCCACTTTGGGGATGAAAAACGTATCCATCCAACTCCTATATTGTATATGTTCAATATTGTATCATATGTTTGTAAGTGTATGTATTTACGATGTCCCCCGCAGGTGTATGTGCTGAAGCGACCCCACGTCGACGAGTTCCTCAAGCGGATGGGGGAGCTGTTTGAGTGTGTGCTGTTCACCGCCAGCTTGTCCAAGGTGGGACACGCCTCCATGCATACATGCACCTCCATATTAGGGCTGGGACAATGAGCTCATCTCTCGATTCAATACAATCACGATACTCGAGTGCCGATTCAATATGCATTGCGATTATTGTAATGATTTTTGTTCACTTTTTTTTAACACCAGACCAAAGTAAAAAGTTGAATCGGACACTTCTAGAGACTGTATATCGTGAGGCATATTTCCAAAAACAATGCACATCACATGTCAGTCTTTCTGACTTTTATGTCAGCAGCATCATTAATATACTGGGAGGGTTTAAGGGAAGGTGACATGCTACTGGTGATGTAGTGTACTTCTTGTATGCTATACTGGGAGGGTTTAAGGGAAGGTGACATGCTACTGGTGATGTAGTGTACTTCTTGTATGCTATACTGGGAGGGTTTAAGGGAAGGTGACACGCTACTGGTGATGTAGTGTACTTCTTGTATGCTATACTGGGAGGGTTTAAGGGAAGGTGACATGCTACTGGTGATGTAGTGTACTTCTTGTATGCTATACTGGGAGGGTTTAAGGGAAGGTTACATGCTACTGGTGATGTAGTGTACTTCTTGTATGCTATACTGGGAGGGTTTAAGGGAAGGTAACATGCTACTGGTGATGTAGTGTACTTCTTGTATGCTATACTGGGAGGGTTTAAGGGAAGGTTACATGCTACTGGTGATGTAGTGTACTTCTTGTATGCTATACTGGGAGGGTTTAAGGGAAGGTGACATGCTACTGGTGATGTAGTGTACTTCTTGTATGCTATACTGGGAGGGTTTAAGGGAAGGTTACATGCTACTGGTGATGTAGTGTACTTCCTGTATGCTATACTGGGAGGGTTTAAGGGAAGGTGACATGCTACTGGTGATGTAGTGTACTTGTATGCTATACTGGGAGGGTTTAAGGGAAGGTGACACGCTACTGGTGATGTAGTGTACTTGTATGCTATACTGGGAGGGTTTAAGGGAAGGTGACATGCTACTGGTGATGTAGTGTACTTCTTGTATGCTATACTGGGAGGGTTTAAGGGAAGGTAACATGCTACTGGTGATGTAGTGTACTTCTTGTATGCTATACTGGGAGGGTTTAAGGGAAGGTTACATGCTACTGGTGATGTAGTGTACTTCTTGTATGCTATACTGGGAGGGTTTAAGGGAAGGTGACATGCTACTGGTGATGTAGTGTACTTCTTGTATGCTATACTGGGAGGGTTTAAGGGAAGGTGACACGCTACTGGTGATGTAGTGTACTTCTTGTATGCTATACTGGGAGGGTTTAAGAGAAGGTGACACGCTACTGGTGATGTAGTGTACTTCTTGTATGCTATACTGGGAGGGTTTAAGGGAAGGTGACATGCTACTGGTGATGTAGTGTACTTCTTGTATGCTATACTGGGAGGGTTTAAGGGAAGGTGACACGCTACTGGTGATGTAGTGTACTTCTTGTATGCTATACTGGGAGGGTTTTAACGTGTTTTTTAACATGCGTTTCGCTCTTATCTCTGGCTCCAGTACGCCGACCCGGTGTCCGACCTGCTGGACAAGTGGGGCGCCTTCCGGAGTCGTCTCTTCCGGGAGTCGTGCGTCTTCCACCGGGGGAACTACGTCAAGGACCTCAGCCGCCTGGGCCGCGACCTCCACAAGGTCATCATCATCGACAACTCCCCTGCCTCCTACGTCTTCCACCCCGACAACGCTGTAAGTGACTGACCTTTGTTTGGTTTGGTGTCGTTTTAACAAGGATGGACACTGTGTGGTGATTGGTTGTCTGGATTGACCGGCGTTGCTATTCTGCGGAAAGATCACTTTCTTTGTTGTGAATGTCCAATAGTTGCGTGACGCGCAAATTAGATTAGATTATTCAACTTTATTGTCACTAGCAGAGTACAGGTACAAAACCAATGAAGTGCAGTTGACGTCTAACCCAAAGTGCAAAAGAAGCATTTAAATACCAAAGTGCCTATTTGAGTACAGTATTTCTGTGCAGATTATGTATGCAAAGAGATGTATTATGTGTGACAGTGTAAGGTTATAAATACAGGTTTGTCAGAAGTATAGGGGGATTATGTACAGAGAGTATAAATATACATTTATATATAAATACTATGTATATACATGTGGGATGACTGTATGAAACAGTGCAGTAGTGAATGTAAACAGTTATACAGTAAATGTACATCATGCAACTATTGCAAGGCCAAAACTACAACCAAAAAGTACTTTTATAAATTATTATATCGGGAAAAACTGTCAAAAAGTTTGTACAATACGTCTTTAGCGTCGTCTTCCTTGATTGTTTTCAGATGTTTGATGTGTTGTAGGCATCTAATAGTCCGTTTCATACTTAATTAATACGAGTACCACTCAATATCGGTGTCCTAATGCCCTTTTTATTTCCTGTATTGCTCTTGGAAACCGGCAGGTGCCTGTTGCTTCCTGGTTCGACGACATGTCGGACACCGAGCTCCTGGATCTCATCCCGTTCTTCGAGAGACTCAGCAAAGTGGACGACATCTACGACATTCTCAAGCAGCAGAGGACTACCAGCTAACAGAGATGAGGATAAAAAACGCGGGAAAGATCTGAAAAAGAAATCACGATCGATCGCCAGACACCCTCGTCGCGGGGCCATGGAGGCCGATGGGACACTCACCCCCGCCTCTCAACAACACGGACCACACTGCCGGACATCGTCTATCTCACCCCCCCCCCCCCCCCCCCCCGTACCCAGCAGTTACAGTATGTCTATTAAATAGTTCTGAAAAACAGGTGAATAGAGAAAAGTCGGTTTATTTTAGGAACTTTTTAAAAAAAAATTTTGTTTTAATTGTTCAGAAATCGCTCGAATGATGTTGCGTTTCTTCTGAGGTTTTGATCATTTCAGTCAAGGAAATTACATTTTAACCATCCGATAGGAAACCTGTTCAATCGATCTTGCATCACGGTGTCTGTTTCCCTCTCTTTCAGCCATGTTAAGGAAACATGTTTTCAAGACTGAGCACAGGAGACCTTAAGGTTAAGGTCGACATCATTTGCAGTGCAGCTCGTTGTTGTTGTGGGGGCAAACATGCTTTTAACTCGAAGGCACAAACTGCTGATCTTCAACACACAAAGGAACTCGATGAATCGTGTTTCCCATACAGACCGATGTAGCCTTTTAGATATAGTATGTATGTTAATCTAATCCTCCAAGAGAAAGAAAAAGCAATCATTTTTTGATAATCGTGTACTTAAAAGATTGAAACACTATGCGCCCTGAATGCAGATTCGGTGGCGTGCTGTGAACGTGGCAGACAGGCCAACTTTAAGCTAAAGTTTGTTTTGTTCTGAGCCTTTTCTATGAAGGGAGGCGTGAGGAGAGTTTTTGTTTTTGCTTTTTGTACAAAAATAATACTGTTAATACTGCCGATATTTTTTTGTTTATTTTACCCTTTATACCTAACTGCAATAGTTGCCTTGTAAGGCGAACCACACAATACCACAATAACTCTAATGTATCTTGATGACCCTTACGACTAGTGATGTACCGTGTTTGTTCAACGCCGACGCCCGATGCCGACCCACAGTTCGCTACACACTTTAAAAACCAAAGCAGCCGGACCTCGTTGGATTAATGCAAAAGGAAAAACACAGTCTGTAGCCTCGCAGCCCTCCAGCCTCGCAGCCTCCAGCCTCGCAGGCCGGACGCCGGGCTGCCGGTCTCTCGCCACCTTGTTGTGGTGGTGAAACCTTTCAAAATGCCTTTTGGGAGCGTGGCGAGATATATTTTTGTACATATACAGTAGCTGGATTTTAAAGGCAATTTATTTTGAATTTCATTTGAATAATACAATTTTATTGATTTAAAAAAAAAAAAAAAAAGATGTCATGTTTTTACATTTGTTTTATAGTCGAAACCAATGATAACAAAGGAATAGAAGATGGACAATCCAGTTGTAACTCAAGTTGGTGGTGGTTGATGGTTGAGTCCTGCGTGAGGGCTTGGTTAGGACTCTGAAAGCGGCCTCTCGTTTTGATGAGTCGTTTTAAAGCACACTTGGGTTTCTTCCTATCTATAAACTTGAATTGGAGCGTCTTCTGTTTTGTAACGGCGTCTAGTCCGCAAGTAGCGCTCACTTCATCCATTTTTAACCGTCTGGTTCCCAGGGAAGAGTCGTGTCTCTCTCTCTGGCCCCCATTCACTTTTACTCCAGATAAGGGGTCTGTGTGTGTCTGTCTGTCTGTCTCTGTGTGTTTTGTCGGCATCATTGCAGAAAACGCAAGAGTTTTTGTTGGCGACAAGAAAAACTTTGATAACCCCTTTCTATTGTATTTTTTTTTGAAAATAACGATTTTAACTTTTTTTTTACTGTATGCAACAGGAGTATTAACGTTGACAGCCAAGTAAAGAAACTGGTTAAATACATGTATGATGATTTGTTTGTTAAATTGCTGCTGAAAGAAAAAAAAAAAGACGAGACATATTTGTACCCTGTATCAATAAAGCATGTTTTATTGGCACTACCATAATTGTTTCAAAAAGACGCGAAAGGGTCCAAGACAACATATGAAATTAAAATGAAAAATAAAATACAATTGGAATAGACTTCATATGAAAACAGAACAAATTGACCCTTAAGATCCACATGCCCACCCAGAAAAACTCATCTCCTACCGCGTCCTACTGATCTCCTCCTCACTTTTTACCAAAAGTACCGCTGTGTTTTGGCCCAGTGTATTTACATTTTACTAACCCTTGATCTGCAGCGGAAGCTCTGCACAGTCTTCAACGTCCATCACCACAAAATACAACTAAACAAATGTCAGACGATGGTAAACGGACATCAAACATTCAACTCCCAAGGGACATTGACTCAGCTGTCACTTTTAACTGATCTTTTAAGTATTTTAAACTTCAAAGGATATTTAAAAATTCTGCAAATGCGGAGCAAAGCAGACTAATGGTTATGTAAAATAGTAGGCGTGCTTTTATCCAAAGCCACGACTGCATACATACTTAGTCTTTTTTTCTCAAAGTTTCTGTTCATGAAATCATCTCGTCTCGTCGTTGCCGATGTTGCCCATGTTACTATGGCAACACCATATGCGCATACTTTAAAGGCCAACCAAACCAGCTGACCCCAAAATAATGCTCCCAGGTGTGGTTCATTCCCTCTTGTCGACGCCCCCTTCAATTCAGTTTCAATCAGCGGAGGACAGGTGTGTGTGTCGCATCAACGCTTACTGAGCAGGTGGACAGGTAGCCAATGAGAAGAGACGCATGCACTAACATGCGTCCAACCAAGAGGGAGAGCCATCTAATGCAAACCAATATACACCTGTTGGGGGCGTGGGGGGGTTTGGTTCTCCTTTAAAAGCAGTCATTGATGTGTTCCTCAGTAATCTCATGATTAAAGCCAATATTACTTTTGATATAAATGACTATTGAGTAGCAGGATGCCTACGGAGCGGTTAGTGTTGCCGAAGTCGGTCCTAATGCAAACATTAGATGCTTCTCCATTACAAGTAAGTTAGTTAAAAGTCTTGTCACGCTATTATACATACAGAAATCTGATTTTATGGCAATGAGATATATGTATATTATGTCTGTCTAAAATGTATTTAAATCAGTTGCAATTTTTTTTTTACAAAGGCAAAAAATTAAAGGTGCGGTAGTAAGATTTAAGAGCTGTCATTTGAGTGTAATTTTTTAGAAATACCACAGCCATCTGTCAGCTGTTTGGGAGTGAAATGCTCTGAGGATATCTCCTCTGGTTGTCTGCATGCCTCTTAACACGCTCTCTTTACTGCTCTCAAATCTTATCTACAGCACCTTTAACCTCATAAATATATACATCTCTATCTCAACATTCAAATTTTTATCGCTGGGCTTTCTAAGTACTTAATCTATTTTACCATTAGTTGAATTATTAGTATTGTATGTTTTTGGGGTATTCAATAGTTTGTTGCTGTTTTGCGTCAAACTCGCATGAAGGGTGGAAAAATCACAACTGAATCAAAGTCGCTTTCCAATGACGAGTGTTGTTAGGCCAAGGCTTGCAGATAAAAAACAATAATACATTATTAATATATAGTATAGGTCTATCTCACCACATGTTACACAACACCATGTCAGCGCTCAATAATAATAATATAATATAATCCATTTGGTATCCAAAGCGTCTTACAATATACCTTTAGTGCGTACATTAGTTTTTTAATTAGTTTGAACACTTTGACCTCTTGTCGGGTCAAACCAAGTAGACAGTAAATGATCTTACAGGGGGGGCGACGACACGCTGTCTGTCACTCAGGGGTCACCTGTGAAATGAGAGAGGAGAATAAGTAGAAGAGTTAGAAATAGAGAGCTTGCTGTCCATCTCTGTCCAGGGGTCGTCTGTACATATTTTAAATGGATATTATATATTATATTGTACAGGCCTGTGTGTATTTTCCATTTTGGTTGACCAAAACCATTTGGTTGTAGGGCACAGCCTGATATAGGCCTAACGTGAAAATGGGGTAAATAACTTTAACGAGCTTCTAAGTCAGCGACCAGCAGGTTTTCAGATCCACACCTTTTTCTTTTTTTTAATCCTCCATAATCACATCCCTTTATATCCCACCATATGCTGACCCGCTCAGCACCATTTCTATTTCAGTTTCCTATTTCTATTTCATTTCAACTTCAGACCCAATTTGGATGTTAATCAAGTTTGGTTTTTTACGAGTGTCTAAAACCTGACCCCCCTCAGATGAATGAACTCAATCCTTCCCCCATCTCATTAATTGGAAACCTAAAGCCTGTTATCATTATGCCCCTAAATATAGTTATACTATCGCTGGAAAAAAGGGCGCCAGGACGCATGCGCGGCCGGCATGCCCATGTATGGGCCGGGGAAGTAAACACCTACTACAGCAGTTGCGTCGTGTTGTAGGCGGCTTAGCGGGGTCCAGATGACGGACACGTCCACTGTTTTATAACTTTTAATGCTGAATTTATTTGGGACCATTTCCAACTTTAACATCTTTTTACAATTTTTTTTTAATGCTCAGTTGAGTTTTTCTTGACGGTTTTACTTTTTTGGTCTCGGTTTTAATTGTCTGCTCTGTGTCGCCATCTTGTGGTGAATCACAGCCTGCAGGCTCTCTTCATAATCTCACTGGATTTGTGATTTATTTTTATTTTTATGGGTTCTGATAAACCCATTACATTTAATGTTATAATTTGACTAAATAAAAAACACATTTGATATTTTTGATTAAAAGTGGTTGATGCATCGTGATCGGTTTAAAATAGGGCCAAGTAAAGGGGCCAGATTTTATAGGCCCAATATACGAGACTACAATTTAAACTACAAATCATTTAAAGAACTCAATTAATTAATGCATGTAAAAAATATCTCTCTATAAATGTGTCTGTATGTGTGTATATATGTGTGTATGTATATATGTGTAAATAAGTGAATGCATGAATAAATATAGAAAATAAAGAGATATAAAAGGGCGTACCGTGAGGTGGGCGGTGCTGCAGACGGGGCCCAGCGTGAAGCCCACCTCCCCGCTCATGGCGGGCGCCGTCTGCCTGAGGGTCAGCCGGTGGACGGCGCCCATCTTCTCCAGCAGCACCGGTGGGGCTCGGCCACAGCGGCTCCCCCCTCAGGCTCCACACCGGCGCCCGCACCACCGGGTGGGAGATCTCGCACTGGAAGCAGGCATCCCCAGGGGCCTCCACCTCCACGTCTTCCAGGGGCCTCACCATCGCCACAGACTGGGCTGGGGGGGGGCGGGGGAGAGAGACAGTCGGGTGTGTTTACATGCACAGCTTCGCTCGCTGACTCAGTGGACGTTATGTCAACTCCGTCAGAAAGCATGAAATGGTAAAACACTTAATACCCATACTACCATGCTATTAAGTATGCCAGTATGTCCCAATACATAGTATGTCAAATGCAGTATGCCAAAAGTACCAGGATGTCCTACGACATTCGGTCACATTTTGCAGTATGCAAGCCAGCATGCTTTTCTGGCCATTCTGACCCACAATCCTCTGCACAGCTCTATATGAGCAAGAGGGTCAAAGTTCAAGGTGCAATGTGATGATGTAGTAGTATGTCACAATTGTATGCATACTGCATACCACACTATGTACTTTGTAAGGGCAGCTGCAGTACAAACTAAAAGTAAAAAGAAAAAGTATGCGATTTGGAACGCAGACTTAGTGTGGTGGTATGGTGCTGCTCCCTGCTGCAGGGTTTAAAGCAGGACATGCAGATGAACAACATCTGACAACAGGGAGCACTAGACCACCATGGGATAAATCAGATATCTCTGATGTAGGTGACTTACAATACAGAGCAGAACCAAAGCAGGTGGAGGCTGGGGTGGTGGAGGTGTGTGAAATCCAGCCCAGCACACTTAACTTGGAGATGTGTGTGTGTGATTGGACCACATTAGCTGTCCCCCAATAGGCAGTGTATGAAGTGTTTAGGGTTGTGGTTGAAGCGACCCACCAGTGGATCAAAAGGGTAATTTGGTTGTGGACCGTAAGCCAGAAGAAGAGTGAACAGCACTCACGTTTTGAAATGTGGCTTTTTATTTGACTTAATTTTTTTTTTTAATTTAGTTTGCATTTTTATACCACTAGAGGGCGGTATAATATAATATTGTCTCACCAACCTGATGGCACATACATTACTGTTAATATTAACAGCAATATTACCTTATTGGTCCGAATATAAGATGACCCTGATTATAAGATGACCCCCCCCCCCCCCCCCCCCCCCCTTTTTTCAAGACTCATATGTGGAAAAAGTTTTTGAAGACCAAATCTTGTTTTTATAAAGACATTTTAAAAAAAATCATGTTTTCATTATATTTTAGATGAAATTGTCACATTTAAATAAAATTAAATGTAATCACATTTGTAAATGAAAGACTTGAAAATGAAAATAAACTGTAGTCTATTGGTATTTCTAATACCAATTAGGCTATCCATCTCAGTCAAAATTTAAATAACTGCATTAACCATCGAAGTGAAGTCTAATTGTGGTAATTCTGTGGTTGTGAATGTATACTGACATTTAAAAGTCTCGACCCCGAATATAAGACGACCCCACTTTTTCAGACGTATTTCCAGGAAAAAAAAAGTCATATTCGGACCAATACGGTACGTTGTATATACTTATAATAGTCATAGTTGAGAGAGAGAGAGAGAGAGAGAGAGAGAGAGAGAGAGAGAGAGAGAGAGAGAGAGAGAGAGAGAGAGAGAGAGAGAGAGAGAGAGAGAGAGAGAGAGAGAGAGAGAGAGAGAGAGAGAGAGAGAGAGAGAGAGAGAGAGCAGTGGGACCTACCCTCGACGGTGAGGTGGGCGGAGCAGCTGTACTCCCCCACCTGCACGCTGTAGGTGCCCTGGTCACGCAGCTCCACCGGCTGGATGATGAGCTTGCGGTAGCAGCCCTCGCTGCAGATCTCGAAGCGCTCCGAGGGCAGGATGACCGTGGGGCCCTTGTACCAGCGGATGCTGCAGCGCGGGTTGGACACGGTGCAGTCCAGCAGCACGCGGCTCCGCTCCACCGCTGTCTGGTCCTGCAGGGGGCTCACAATGTTCACCGGGAGCTCTGCGAAGGAGAGGCGGGCGGAAACATGCGTGTTGGGATGGATGGGAAGGATGGTCCCCATGGCAACCGACCCTGAGCCAGATGCTCGGCCTAAACCCCTCCCTCCCTCCTTAAGGAGAACATCCAGTGCGATGTGTTCCCATGTTTAGCAGTGACTTTGTTAAAGCTGCTCTAGGTCACTATTGTTACGGTCAAATATGCCCAAATGGTCCCCATACTCAATGGTCAAGTGGTCTGTGAGAATATCTTGCTGGCGTCCGTTCCTGCCTCTGTAGGGGGCTAAATAGGAGATAAACAGTTTTGTCGCTCCCTGTAGGCTGTAAACCAATCAGGCGAGCTCTGAGGCCACTGCTGTCTGTTTGTGTAGCTTGTGTACAGTGGGACTGGGGGGGGGGGGGGGGGGAGTGGTGATGTCATGGAGGAGGAGGATGAGTTTGTTGTATATGTTCGAATCCAAAGAAAGAAGAAATCCTAAATATCAATTTCAGCAGGTGTGTGGTGGACTGTTCTTTATTTATAGTGTTACACTAAGCTTTATACAAATGTCCCCTCAAATGAACAATGTCTATACCCTTCTTCATTCATGTCAATATTTCTGCATCTCCAACATGTGTTTTTTGTCTTCCCTCAATATAATCTAACTGTAAAAAGCACAATCTGTTAAGAGACAAATCTTATAAACATCAAGAGCCCACAGGAGCCATTAATACAATACAGCGTAAAATAAATGAGCAGTATTTTTTTCTCTGATACATGCATTATATTTATGTTACCTTCCACCTCCAGCTGGGCCACAGATTCAACATGTCTCGCCACAAACTTGATCTGCCCCGAGTCCTCGCCTCGCACGTTCACCATCAGCAGGAAATGTTTGGTCCCTGAAATAATAACAACCAAAATAATAACCAATTATTAAAGAAGGAAATAAACTAAAGGAAGAAACTGCCATCAAATGAAACAAACACAAATCAAATATTGACAGTAGGCTTCGATCATAAATATATACACATACCGCATATAGTGCTTTTATAACCCTACAGGGGCGACTGAAACTTGGTTTGGTTCAGACTTTTATTTTGAAGGCAAAATAAGGCATTCTGGGCCCTTTAGTAGCCCTATGCTGTGTTATGTGTTATAAAGCCACCACATATACAATAAGTGAAATCCATGTTGTTGGTTTGTCCACGTACCTTCCTGGCGTATCTTGATGGTGCTGGTGGGGTGGATCCGGTCCCCGTTCCTGTACCACTCCCCTGGGATGTCCTCCACCGACACCTCGCACACAAACACAGCGTTCTGGTCCTCCTGGATGTTCAGGTCCTGTAGACCCTGCACCACCAGCACCTCACGCTCTGGGAGGGGTCAGGGGTCAGGGTACAATGAGCGGGTGAGTCGCAAAACAATCAGTGAGAGCCTTTTATTAAACCACCAGGTGTTGAGTGTGATAAGCCGTAAGCCGTTGTCAGAATTGTCTTCAGATGCATGATGGATAGATCAGCATACCAGTTGGTACAGTCCACTGGGTAGGTTGGTAGGCTGATCTAAAGTCATACATCTGGGTGCACACTCCCACTTGTGATGTCACTAGAGGGTAGTGACATCACAATTTCTAAACGGCTTGTAATGGCTAATCACACTCACACCTGGTGGTAAAATAGGGGACCTTTAATGGGAAACCATGACGTTGAACCAAGTGTTGCATTTCATATTTTGCATTAAAATGTAATGATGAATTAATACTTTGAAACATTTCAAAAAATAGAAAGGCATCTATACTTGGACTAGGTACAGACCCAATCCCCGACCAATCATGTTGCTGGGGGCGGGGCTCTGTAGACGCATGTTACATGGGATGGGTCTCTACCGGAAACACCCTTACAGGTAACCATTCATCTCGGATCCAGAAGAGGACTGATAACTAAAACGATAGCATCGACTTCCCGTTGTCGGTATCCCTCCTTGGCCGACAGCGAACGCAAACTCGGCCAGCACCGGTAAACTAAACCTTTTCCCATAGCTGGTGAGAAGCTGAGCTAAAACGTCCTATCCGGACACCGACGTCCTTAGACAAAGTGTCTGTAAAGGTTTAAAATCAAATGTGTGTACACTGGCCACTGTAGAAATACATTTGTTAAAATCGTCCATCTTGCACTCGCGAATGAGTTTCTCTTCGGAGGAATATCTCTGTAACAAAACAGGAAACGCTGCGTAGCTCCGCCCCCTCGCACATTCTGGTTTCCTGCCCAGGCACTGTGCAGCCTGAACCCAGAAGTTCGGCTATAGCGTTGTCAAACTTCTGGATCCGAGATTACAGCTATGGTAACAGGGCATATCTCTCCTGTTGCCTGTCCTGTTGCAGTCTGCCTGTGGCTGTAATAACAGCCACAGCCCTTCAGATGGCGGTGTTGCAGCTAGGATGGCAGGTCATAGCCCACAACAGCAGACTTCATAACAAAAGTTAATAATGTATCTTAGTGTCACTATGGCCTAAGAAAGGCCAGAGCGAACCATTTGATTTACCGTAGATTTCCACCGTGCAGGAAGTAGAGGTGTCGCACGTGTCGCACGTGTACACGGCAGAGTCGGCCGCGCCGCTTTTCATGATCTGCAGGAAGCGTTTCCTCCCCATAGCAAAGATACGCAGGTCCTTTCCTGGGTTCACCTTCGCTCCGTTCTGGAGACCAGGAGAGATTGGCGTTTTGAGTATTCAGGCCTTTCCCGATTTAGGAGCCTTCAGGTCGAGAAACACCCTGGATTGGCCGCCAGTCTCATTGCATGCTCAAACACTCAACTTTCACACCAACTGGTTTCGCCTCAGCAGCCAGTTAGTTACCTAAGTGTCCAATGGACCAGAGTCCCTGGAGGAAACCCTGTTGAACATTGGGCACAACATGCAACCTCCAGCCAGACAGAACCCCAGGTCCCTGGACCTCAAGGGGGGGTTAGCATCAGAGCTAACACACTGAGCCACAGTGCCGCCCCGGTTCTCTATTTAGATGGTGTAAAGCCACAATCTAGAGGGCATGTATCATGTGGGAATGGACCATAGTTATCAAATACTTTTGTTGTCCATGGATGGCAGCATGCGTAGGATTTGTTGTGACTGGGCTATTTTAGTGGATTGCTTTTGCATCATGTCCAGATGTTTCTGTGCACATGCAAAACATCTCGTCGGATGACTTCTTGCCTTCATCCATTGAACGTCGACATTGTGTCGCGACAGTTCGCATTCAATCGACACCGCAGAGCCTTCCGGGGACTTCTGGTCCTCCAGCTTTTTGAGGAACGTCACCGGTGGTTCTGCATTTGGTAAATGACAATCAATCAATCAATCATTTCTGTTATACATAGAGCTTTCTATTGTGCTAAACAGTTAACAGCTAAGGGACACGACACAACAGGAAGAAGAAATACAAATCAGAATCACAGATATACGTCCCCTCATCAAGAAAACAAATCTGGATCCCATAGACCCGTCAAATTTTAGACCGATCTCCACTCTACCTTTTTTGTCTAAGGTATTAGAAAAAGTGGTCTTACAACAACTTCAGTCTTTTTTAGCCCAGAATGGAATTTGTGAGGTCTTTCAATCTGGTTTTAAATCACATCATAGTACTGAAACTGCCCTTTTAAGAGTTTTTAATGATCTTTTACTTATTGCTGATGCTGGTGACCCAGCTGTCCTTGTTTTACTTGACCTCACTGCTGCATTTGATACAGTTGACCATGAGATTTTGATCTCCCGTCTCGAGCAGTATGTTGGCATCTGTGGCACCGCTCTAAATTGGTTTAGGTCCTACCTGACAGATAGAACCTTCTGTGTCAGCACTGGTGACTACTCTTCCAAGTCAGCCCCTCTGACCAGCGGTGTACCTCAAGGGTCCATACTGGGCCAATTCTATTTTCAATATATATGCTGCCTTCGGGGCTTATTTTTAAAAATCACAATGTTGCCTATCACTTTTATGTTGACGATACTCAGATATACCTGCCGCTAAATCCTACTACTGACTCCATAAATACACTAACAAGTTGTTTGGCCGATGTTAAAACATGGCTTTCGCAAAACTTTCTCTGCCTCAATGAAAATAAAACTGAGATTCTTGTACTTAACCCCTCTCGCCATTCACCTGTGTCACCTGACAACACTTCCTCTCTCCTTGGTTCTATGGCACCTTACTTGAAACCTCATGTTAAGAATCTTGGTTTTATTTTTGATTCTTCTTTTAAATTAGACCTGCAGATAAACTCAGTCGTTAAAACTAGTTTTTATCAATTAAGACTTTTAGCCAAGGTCAAATCCTTCCTTTCCCCTAGAGACCTTGAGAAGGTCACTCATGCTTTCATTTCCTCCAGGCTTGATTATTGCAATTCCTTGTATGTCGGAATGTGCCAAGCACAAATATCTAGGCTGCAGCTGGTTCAAAATGCTGCAGCTAGGCTCCTGACTGGCACACGCAAACGTGAGCATATCTCACCTGTCCTGGCATCCTTACATTGGTTACCAGTTCCTTACAGAATTCACTATAAACGGTTACTAATTGTATATAAATGCCTAAATGGTCTAGCCCCGCCCTATCTCACAGATCTCATCAATACATATGTCCCACATCGCTTACTCAGGTCAGTCGACCAACAACTATTAATAGTGCCAAGGTCTCGACTAGCGCTCAGGGCCAACAGGGCTTTCTCAATAGCAGCTCCTAAACTGTGGAATAGCCTCCCCCTCCAGATCAGGTTGGCAACCTCGCTACCAGCCTTCAAATCTGCACTAAAAACACATCTATTCACGATGGCATTTTAAGACTTGACCAATTTTTCTTATTGTTATTGTTCTACAATATTTTATTATTATTCCTTATTTTATGTAATTGCTTATTTTACTTTTATTTATCTATTTTCTTCTTTCTTTCCTTCTAATGTATTTTATTTTGTTGTTGTTCTTGATGTTGTACAGCACTTTGGGCAATGTCTCGTTGTATGTAAATGTGCTATATAAATAAACTGACTTATGACTCATGACTTATATACATTTGAGAGATGACATGAGATACAGGGAGTACATAAGTTGCCACTGTTATTTGTGTCACTGTAATGTCCCTCGCTAAGAAACTATCAGTGCATTAAATGCATTAGTTAATAAGCCTTTTAATCCTCACGAGGTTCACCTTACCAACGTTGCATTGAAAGTGTCTTACTCAAAATTCAAATGCCCCAAAAAGACTCAAACATCACAAACCCATTGTGGTCGTTTGAATTCAAAGTCTAATTGACAGAAGGTCAACGCAAGACACACACCCAAACACACGACGCATTCCTTGCACATAGTCCCGGTCCCCGATCCAGAGGAATGGTGTGCGGTTATATGTGTGCCGCTACAACAGTAGCCTATATTTAAGCTACTGTATGGGGACTCCAATTTTCGGCGATGACATTTTGATCCAATTGTCATCCAGCCGCTAGCTCAAAAGGGATGAGGCCCCCGCTGTATGCCTCGGGACGGGGGGGGGCAGGATTATCTTACAGCATTGGGGTTAAACTAACATCTGATAGAATTGACACGCCTCCTCAGGGTCATGCTAGGCTATTTTGCATCGCTAACGTCAGCCTTAGCATGGTGCTACTCGTTGGCTATTAAAAAACTGCAGGACTAGGTCGGCGTGGGTGTGGGCCGCTTTTGCTAGTTTAATTAGCTTGAGGTCCACCATCAAAGGGATAACTTTTACAGCGTGTTTCAGCTTGCATGATAAAAAAAGAAGATATAAATAGGTCTAGATATTGAATACCATGTTTTGAATATGAACAAATATGTTGTAAACTTGCGATTGGTCTTGTGTCTTTCTGTCACTTTTTTTTACAGAAGTACTCACGCATTCATAAACTTTATTTATTTTCTGGAAGTCCTAACCTTCAAGTGAACCACGAAGGTCTCGCTTCAAACCTTCTTTGGTGTCTCCACCAGGCCGACGCATTCGCCATGGGATACTCCCACCACCACAGTAAAGAATAACCCGGTGACACTGATGCAATGTTGATATATAATATCCGCCGGGTATCAAATGGGCGTCTTTTTACCACCTACCCCTGACCACCAGCCTGGCGGTGCTCTTCAGGTTCTCCACGCAGAATGTGAAGCTGCCCGTGTCGTCCACCGCCAGGTTGGACACCGTCAGGCTGTGGACGTGACCTTTGGCGCTGATGCGCCAGTGGTTGGTGGGCTTGAGCTGGACGCCGTTCCTCAGCCACGAGCCCGGGACGTCGGCGTGGGACAGCACCACCTCGAACGACGCCGTCTCCCTCTCGGTGGTCCGGATGTCATTCAAACCCGTCTTGATGGTGACTTTTCGCGCTGTTGGTGGCGGCGGCGGCGGAGGGAGGGAGGGAGCGAGGGAGGGAGGGGGGGGGATTTAACAAATGAATACAGAAATAAGTCAAAGAACAAAGCATGTTTCAGGAACCGTATATCATTCTGGCACTGGGGGCCGAACAATAGACCCGGTGGGGGCGGCGGACGAGGCCAGACGGTGGCATTTTGTCATCCGAACGCGGGGCTTCACATTAAAGCCGGCCCTGAAACTGCCAACATTTTTCATGTATTCCAACGCAGATGGGCATTCCTCCTGGAAAAAAGGCACTGTTTATTTTGGAGCCCCGATGACAACAACCTCAGTTTCGAAGGCCGGCGATTAAATTTAGACGCAACGAGAGGAGATCCAAATTCACAGGATGTGCCAACACCTCCCCCCCCCCCACCCCCCCCTGTCGCCCTAAAGCCCAGACTTTCCCCTTTCCCAGCCACGGCGGTGTTGAAAGGGCCGCCTCGACCTCAGATCAGGCAGCTAAGTCGCCACCAGAACCACGCTCTGAGAGACAAGCGGACCGGAGTATGTCTTGGGTAACGACATGCCGACGCGTCCTAATGGCGCGTCCTGGAGTGCAGAGGTGCAGCGGCAGCAACGATCGCCGTTATCGGGGTCAAATTTTGACGTACGCCATATTAGGGCTTTAGAGCCACGGACGTCCCAAGTTCGGCTGTTGCGCAATAGCGACGTCAAGGCCTTGATGACTTGGCTACTTAGTAAGTACTTACTTAAGTACTTAATAAGTACTTCTTTTGCTTTGAGGCGTTGGTAAAATGACCGGTGGTCTCGGTAATCTGGTGCCAACACAAAGGGCTCCGACTCTGATTGAGTTTTGAGTGTTCAGCCAATCACCTGTCAGTAGCCGTCATGTCTGCCCCCACAGAAGCCCTTCACTCATATTACTCTGACGCAGTTGATGGGTTTTGTTTTCAAAAACAGAGAGAGAGAGAGAGAGAGAGATGAATAGCAACACAAGTGGTGTTTTCAAAAACACTGATGGCGCCAGAGAGTGTCAAGGTGGAGAAGTGATAGAGAAAGTGTGTGTATGTATGTGTTGACGGCGGTGTGGGTGGAGGATGATGGCGTCTGGTAAACGGACGTCAACGGGCGCCACACACACACACTCACGCTCCACAGTGAGCTGGGCTTGCGTGCGGTCGTGCAGCGACTCGCAGCTGTAGCTGCCCCGGTCGGCGATGGCCAGCCTGTGGACGGTCAGGGTGCGCTTGCGGCCCCTCTGCTTCAGGGTGTACTTGGCGCCCGGGTGCAGCAGCACCCCCTGCCTCATCCACTGCACCTCGCCGCAGTCCAGGCTCACTTCCACCTCCAGCGTGGCCTCGCCGAACTCCTCGGCCGTGACGGGCGCCATGCTCCGGGTGAACAGCACCTGTTGCTCTGGTGGACACACACACAAGACAAAGAATGAGCGAACAGCCGCTCAGCCTGTACAGTATCACATTAGAGAGAGAGAGGGAGAGGGAGGGAGGGAGAGAGAGAGAGAGACAGTCGACCCTCTCAGTGTATGCTATACTGATGCAGTACCCCTTTACTTAGCATGATCATAAGATAAGAGATATGGTCGTACTTTATTGATCCCAGACAGGGAAATGCCACAGCAGCAAGTACAGGACAGTAGCAGAGATAAAGATGAAATGTTTTAAACAGAAAATATGTACACACACACACACACACACACACAGCTCATAGTAAATGCAAGCAAGCTAGCGCCACCTCCCTGCTGTGGCCCAAAGCCCCCCCCCCACCCACCCACCCCCACCGTGCCACTTGTCTCTGTCAGTTACTGACAGGAATCCTAACAGGAGAAGCCGCTAAGCGCCGGCCGTCAAAGGCGCCTCTTCAACAATTTAAACTTGTCTGAAGGGGGTTATTATTTAACGCATATACGCCGCTTGTGCGCTAATGGCACGCCGGCCCCATAAAACAAAACCGCTCTTTTCCTGCTCGTGAACTTGCGCAGAGGAATAGGATAACATCTATTGGGTGTTTAACATCAAGGGAAAACTGGAGAGACCGGAGTTACTGGGTTCGAGCCCCAGTAGGGATCCTCAAAGGAAGAGGCCTAACTCCTACCTTCTCATTGATGACATTTATCTGAATTCACTGCAAGTGACTTTTGGATAAAAGTGTCCGCTAAACAGGAGGGCTGGGACGATGTGCTCATCTTCCGATTCGATGCGATCCTGATACTTGGGTGCCGATTTCGATATGTGTTGCGATGTTTTAAGTATTGCAATTCCGATATTACGATTTATTGCACCAGACCAAGGGAAAAAGTTGAATTGTACACTTCTAGAGACTGTATATCTTGAGGCATATTTCCAAAAACAATGCACATCACATGTCAGTCTTTCTGAAAATATATATAAATCGATTCAGGCATCAAAAAAACATGGCGATACTTGCGATAGTAAAAATGTAATCCATTTTGTTACCCCACCTCTACTAAACAGTAAAAGTAGATTGGTTGTCTTGATTGCCTGGATGGCTGTGGGGGAGGGGGGGGGGCGTCAGGGGCGTCCGCTCACCTTGAACCTGGAGGTTGGCCTTGGACACCGCCAGGCCCTCGGCGTCCGCGGTCACCCTGGCGCTGTCCGACACCCGGCACTTTCGGACGCAGAAGGTGTGGCAGAGGCCGTTGCTCGTGACGACGAACCTCTCGCTCTCCAGGACCCGCTCGCCGCCGAGCGTCCACGCCAGCCGCGTGTCCTCGGGCGAGACCATGCACTTGAACGTGGCGTCCTCGCCCTCGCGCACCGTGATGTTGTGGAGCTCGGCGATGAACTCCGCCGTGCGAGGCGCTGAGGAGAGTGACGTTTCCATGGAAACACTGGTTCACACAGGGTCGCCGCTGTGTCTGTTTATTGCTATGATTGTGTTTTTCAAATTGCAACATTTCTGTTTTCCTGATATTTATTTGCAGGAGTAAAATATGTCTCTATAAAGAGTATGAAGGCGGGTTATTATCACATATATGCAGATGATGCACTGATGCTACCATGGGCCAAACTTAAGGAAAACATTTTCTTGTAGCCTATATGTCAGGAAAAATGTCCATATACAAAACAATGTCAATATAAACCATATAAACAGCCAAACCTTTGTGTTACACTGGAAGCAGCGTAACGTTGTTTTTGCCGTTGTACTTACTTTCCACGCTGACGACGGCGGCGGTCCTGTCGTCGGTGGACTCGCAGGCGTACTCTCCGGCGTCCTCCTCCGCCAGCTGATGGATGGCGAAGCTCCTCTCGCGCCCCTGCGCCCTTATTGTGTGTCGGCGACTCGGAGAGACCTCCTGGCCGTCCTTAAGCCACTGGACGTCTCCTTTAGGCTTGCTGAGCTCGCATCGTAACGTAAGCATGCTGCCCTTTAGCCCCGTAACGTTCTCCAGAGGTTGGCTAAATATCGCCTTCATTTCTGAGCAGCAATGACAAAAGGAACGGCTATTTTAGAGATGTCAGTGCTGCGGCAATGCGATGCAGTTAAAGTCTCCAGCAGGATATACGATATATAATGATATTTCATGTTTTCTGGTAATTCAATAAATAAATAGTCCAAATAAAATAACCACATGGTAAAGCCTATATTCGTATACTCCTGTGTGAATTAAATAGTTGACTAATGAAAAGTAAACTGGTAGCGGATGAGGTGTCATATCCCCCCCCCCCCCACACACACACACACACTATGTAAAGTGCTTTGGGTGTCTTGAAAAGCGCTATATAAATGCAATTAATTATTAATTATTATTAAGTACTTTAGTACTATTTTCTCCTTTTTTTCCTTCACTTTACTGTAATGCAGCCTTTAAAACCACAGAAAGACCACACTTCATATCCAAAATCTAAGAAAATATCTATATATAGAGATATATAGATATCTCTATATATAAATATCTCATCAAAATATCTTTGTAGTGTCTGGTTTCTTACCTTTGACCATGACAGTGAAACTCATCTCGTCTGTGTTCACATCGCAGACATACACTCCAGCGTCGGTCAGCCTCAGGGGGTTAATGGTCAGATTATGTCTCACGCCGTCACTGGAAATATGAACGTTGTCTTCGTTTAGCAGGCGGCCATCTTTCAGCCACCGCACATGAGCCGTCTCTTGGCTCGCGACGGCACACAGCGTGACGGACTCCTTTTCATAGGCGGACATGTCCTTGTTTGGCTGCTTGTTCACAAACTTCACCGGCGGCTCTAAGGGAGAGAAATAAATCAAACCAATTTCATGGACATCTGGCAAACGGCAAACATCACACACACGCTGTTGACAGATAAAAAAGACAGCGACAGACGAACCAAAAGATATATGATATATATATAACCAAGAGGGCTTACGCTGCACTTCGACCAGCGTGATCATTTTGTCGTCGACGGCGTCGCAGATGTATTTCCCGGAGTCGGAGGGTCGAAGCCCGGACAGAACCAGCCTGCGTACGACGTCACAGCTGTCGATTTTGACACGGTCGTCAGATGTCAGCAGTTTGCTGTTCCACAGCCACTGGACGGCGGCGTCGGCCCGGGAGACCTCGCACTCCAGGATGAGGTCATCTCCCGCCACGAGAATGTGCTGCTCTGGGGTCCCTGAGTTCCCAATGATCTGCACAGGGGGCTCTGTGGGGGCACATTCAAGGAAATGGGGGGGGGGGGGGGAGATAGGCTAGTGGTTGGGGGTGTTTGAATCCCAGCCAAAGGGTTTTGGGTTTAAGAGTCAATGTCCGCAGTCTACTCTGTAGGCATCCTTGAGCAAGACGTCCCCTGACCCCTACCTGCTCCTTAATGACTTTTCTCTGTACTGTCTAACCCCTACCTGCTCCTTAATGACCTGTCTCTGTACTGTCTACCCCTACCTGCTCCTTAATGGCCTGTCTCTGTACTGTCTAACCCCTACCTGCTCCTTAATGACCGTAGTTTAGGTGTAACGACAGCGAGAAGCGACTGTTCGCTGCTATAGCATCAATTTTATCTGAATTCTTTATCTTCTTTTATCTGTATTTCTTTATTGAAAACAGAGAAAAGAACGGCGCTGAAGGCTTTTTGCTCTGATTGGTTGAAGTAAGCCTGTGACAGACAGACGGTTCATCCAATCACCTGCCAAGTATTTTTTTTTAAGTACCTGGCTACCTTTTCCGAACCATACAAACCATCTGGCGCATCAGGTTAGCGGATATGGGAGATTGAAACAAGGAGAAGATGAATTTACCTTTGACGGTGATACAAAACACCATCTTGTCGTCTCCGGCGTCGCAGGCGTACTCTCCAGAGTCCTCCATCCTGGCGCTGAGCACTACCAGCGACCGGAAGGCTCCTTGCTCCTCGCAGCAGAACCGCTCGTCATGGTCGATCAGCTCGCTGTCTTTGTACCAGCTGACCGAGGCGTTGGCCCGCGACAGCTCGCACACCAGGATGACATCGTCCGACACCAGGAACTGCTTCTCTGTGTTGGCGTCCGTCTTCCCCAGGATCCTAACGGGAAGCTCTGGAAGCAGCAGGAATGATTGAGTGAATGGATGAATCCATTGATGGATCACTCAGTTGATCATTCAGTCAAGCATTGATCATTCACTCATCCAATTAACCATCAACACATAGTGGAGGGTTATAGTTGATGGTGAATCGACACGCAAAAAAACAAATCTATATCCGAATGACTGAATGAAACAATCACCAATTAATTTCTTTTTTTTTTTGCAATAAAATTAATGAAAGCAAGAATGAATTGATTAATGGATTAATGAATGAAGATATGAACAAAGAATGGATGAATAATTGTAGGAAGGAATGGATGAATTTTAAGTTAGGCTGTTAAGTTAGTTTGCATTGGTAATCACCACCATGACCAAGATGGGTTTTGTCAATTAACTCCCAGCCTTTGGTTTCACCTTTTGCTTCCTTACATCATCACACCTACATAGTCTAGACCAGTGGTTCTCGACTGGTCTCGCCTCAGGACCCACGTGTGTCATTGGTCATTAGGTCCAAAAAGACCCTAAAAAATGTATTCACCAGTATTGCAGTAATAAACAATGCCTTCATGTACTGTTGAAAACATTGAGCAAACAAAAAGTCGCAACAATTGGGGCTGAATCAATGAAATAGTAAGCCATTGAAACATGAATTAACATTAAAACATTAGTTAATTCATGGGCTTCTTTCTCAAGATTAAGGTTTGGCATATGCTCTCCGTCCCACTCAAAATGCCCCCGTGACCCACCTCTGGGTCGGGACGCACCAGATGAGAATCACTGGTCTAGACCATGACAACCCCTTTGGTTTGTGTTTCTTTGCATCCTTTGATGTTTGTGCTATATAGTCAATGTTCGTGACTATAATAGTCCTGAACATTGTCTCATTGAAGATGCTTGGTCAATGCTCCCAGTGTGTCTTCCCATGACCACGCTCTATTAAATCAAATACTTTGCTCTCAAGAAGTGTCCTACAGGAAAAATACATTTTCACCAGTACCTTTGACTTTGACGTGGAAGTCCATGACGTCGTCCTTGGCATCGCAGACGTACTGACCTGCGTCCTCCAGGCTCAGGCAGTGGATGGTGAGCTGGCGGAGGGCCACTGTCCTCCAGAACGGTCACCTTTCGGGAGTCCTCCACCTCCTCGCCGTTCTTCTTCCAGGTGACCTCGGCGTTGGCGCGGGACACCTCGCAGTCCAGCACCAGCGCCTCGCCGGCGAACTTCTCCACGACGCTCGCCATCTTCCTCGGCCGCACGAAGCGGACGGGAGGCTCTGTGTGGAGAGACGAAGGTTGGACACAAACAAATCGGACAGACTATAAATGAAGGAGCCTCTGGTTGTGGTCATGGCTGTCCCTTCGATTTTGTCGACAACCGTTCATCCGATCGACTTCACACTTGGCGGGTGTATTGCTGAGGACCCAAGGAAGTGCAGTGTCAAGTGTGAAGTTGTTAGGATGAGTGGCTAATAAAGTATAGTACATTTGAAAAACATTATTGGAAACATCATTACCTGCTATGTTAACGAAGAACGTGACCGAGTCGTCGGCCGTGTCACACACATACTCGGCCGAGTCCTGGACACTGGTCTCGGGGATGATGAGTCTGCGGTAGACCCCGTCCACCTCCAGGATCAGGTTGTGGTTCTCCTCCACCTCCAGCCCGTCCCGGTACCAGCGCACCAGCGCGTTGGCCCGCGAGATCTCGCAGCTCAGCACCATCCTCTCCGACGTCTGCTGGCACAGCTCCATCTGGGACTGGCTGGGAGACACGATGCGAACGGGCGGTTCTGGTTTGGGAAGACAAAAAACGCACACCTGATCATTTAAATGAGTCACTAGTTAGTCGGTGCTCATTATGTAAAGACTGTTTTGGCTGTGGTTGGTCTTTGATGCCGACTACTGTTGGCAATCAAAGATAATTTCCATGATATGAACCAGCATTTGTTTCCACCACCACTTTGTTTCCATAACAGAATTAGACTCAAGCTTCCTGTTTTGAACATCAAGCAGCTCAGCAACAGCGTAAGCACTAGTAGAGCGTTTAATAACGACATAAAATCCCAGTTCAAACATTATAAAAAACATACCCATGCATACAACCTTTACAGATGCCTCTATCACATGACTTAACCTGTGAGCGTTTAAACCAGGATTGCAAGCATTCATCCACCAATCCAATAACCGAATGCATCTAAAACACACCTGGATAGCAAACGAACGAGCCATCCATCCGCAAAAAAAAGCGTAAAATGCCAATGCCACTGCTGTATAATATGTGAAACCCCGTTTTTCTGAAAGCGCCAGCCGCAGCAGGGTTAGCTCTAGCCACTGAGCCGTTGAGCCGTTAGCGTTCAGGTGGAGTTACCTGTGATTTTAAGGTGAAAGAAAATGGAGTCGTCTGCTGTGTCACAGACGTACTCCCCAGAGTCTTCGACTCCACTGCAAAGAATCTTAAGTCTTCGGTAGGGGCCTTCGACCTTGAGCTTGATGTTTTCGCTCTCCTGCAACTTCTGGCCGTCCTTGTACCACTTCACCGCGCCGTTTTGGCGGGACAGCTCACAGCTGAGGATGATTTCCTCCGGCACGTGGCGGTCGAGGTGGACGTCTTCTTTGGGGTACACTATGGTCACCGGGGGCTCTTTCGGAGAAAGCGTCAGTCATGTCAATTCAACATTGAAGCGGCACTGAATATTAAAGCTGCTCTTTAACTTTTTTTTTCCCGCTGCAGCTGTTGATTTTCAGAGTTATTTGAAATGACGCAGAATAAAACCCATCCACCTATGGTCAATCAATTATACATAATTTCATATAATCCTTAAGTGAAAAAGTTAAGTTGTGCAGGTTTAACTATTAAATATAACACATCAAGCCATGACACACTTTGCATCTTTAACAGCAGTTACTGGAAACCAACACAATCTCCACGGTGTTTAGTTGGCAGTTGACATGTTTTCCCCCAGACATTACCTCGTATGTTAACCTTGAAGATTAAAGCGCTGTCTCCGGCTCGGCACGTGTACGTCCCCGTGTCCGACAGCCGGGTGCTACGGATAGTCAGTACTCTGGCTGTGTCATCTGCTCTCATTGTAACGTTGTTGTCGCTCGCTTGAATTTCTACTCCGTCCATGTACCACTGCACCGGGGCGTCCGCCCGCGACACCTCGCACGCGAGGACCAGCTGGTCCTGTTCCACAACGCTTTTGAAACTCTCCTCCTCTGGGCTGTTTACGAATGTTACCGGATGCGCTGTAGAATAAGACAAGAGTAAGGGATCAAAAAATAAACGGTTTGTTGTTTTTTTTAAAAAAAGGTGTTTGTTAGAACGTTTCAAACAGCATTTCGACAGCCAAGGTTTTTGCGAGATTAGACGGGTTGCATCAAAGGCCGGCTGATTTAAAAACCAGGTAGCTCTAGTCTATGCAGGGCATGAGCTATGGAAGTAACCGAGAATAATGATGCAATTATGCAGTATCGCATGTGAATGAAGTGAGGTTAGGGATGTGTCCAAGAGACCTGTCGAAGGCCTAGCACCCTTCCTAAAGCTTCACATAACATGTTAAGCGTTTCACTTAAAAAAGCATTCAAACACTTGATGAAGATGGAAAAAAGAGAATAATGGAAAAGTGGTCAATCGATGATGGATGTGATGAAGATGAAGCAGCACCACTTTTTTTTTATTCATTTGAGATGATGTTCAGCTCTTTAACAAAATAAAGGCAGAATGAAGCCATCCATGGCCCATGGATCGTATGAGGAATGGCAGAGATTCGAGTCATTAGTTGCAGCTAAAACTTGGCATCCACGGGAAGTCTTTGCATGTCACCTTTCACCTCCACATAGCAATCGTCGAAATCTGAACCATCATCTGTTTTAAGATTGCACACCCCAGAGAATGAAAGCGCAGTGGTGGCCGGTTGTGTAACCACTGTCCTCTTTCTGTCCTCTGATTGGTTGATAGTCCCACACTTTGGCAGTGGATTCTCCCTGTCCTCATTGGATGAGCGGGCATGGCTTATGAGATCTGCTGTCTCGCTCTGCTGGGATCTGGCCTCTGCTGCCTCGAGAGACTGGCTTGTCCCAGCCTCTGGGGCCATTGAAGACCAGACAGGAGCTACAGGTGTTGTTTCATTAGGTTACAAGCAACGTACACAAGAAGACCCCCCATAAGATCTGAGCTAAACTTTGACATGCAGCAGCAATGTGAGCAGATCGAAGTAAAAATAGCATTTTGTACTTGATAGGATGGTATTGCGGTATTGTTGACTTGGATGGGATTAAGATCAATCCTATTTAATTATTAAAACATTAACTTAAAATAGTTTTTACTTGGGAGAAGTGTTAGTGTTTCATTTTGTGAATTTCAAAAGCAGTTATATGTTACTTTAACAAGTGTCAATTTCATCATGCACGCTGTTTTCTTAAAGACAAGATCAATGATTACTTATCACAAATAATCAAATATGCGTACACTTTGTAAGACACCAGGAGAATGCCATAAGCTTTTTCATAAAATGATAGTAATTCTCTTTCAATTGCCAAGCCTTAAGCAAATTAGTGACTTTAAAACTAAAAATGTGCTGATCACCTGCAACATCCACCTTGGATTCTATAAGGACATCGGTCATCACTTCACAGCTGTAAAGGCCCATGTGTCTGGCTTCTGCTGATTGGATGTTCATTGAGCTCAACTCCTCTTTTGACTGGACGGCGAGGTCACTCAGAGGAAGTGGCTGAACCTCATCTTTGTACCGTTTGACCTCGACTGTGGGGTCTGAAACATTACATTGCGATGTAATTGGGCAGAATGTGATGTCAGAAACAAAGGTGTTTTACTGACATATCACTCTGACAGATTTGTGATAGCTATTATTAAGATATTATGTCATCATGTAGGCGTGTCAGTTTTGGCTTAGTGTTGCTGCTTAACTACCAATTTATTTTTTGTAAGGAATTGTATATGAAAAGGTAAGATGCTTAAATGTAGGTATGGCATCATAAGGTATCGTAAGTTAAGGTATCACAGGCTTAGGTAAGGTAGGTAAGGTTACCTAACGTTGCGTTACGTAGGTTAAGGTAGATGGTAACTTAATTGTTCTCAAAGGAAATTCATTTTCACAAACATATGGGCGTACGTAGTTAACATAACGTAGGGTTACACAAGGCAAGGTAGGTTCCACAACGTAACATAGGGTAAGTTAAGGTAGGGTAAGGTAAGTTGAGGGGAGACAAACCAAGGCAAGGGTTGACTGGACTGGCTATGGCTGGGTTAGCAGTAGGATAAGCTAGGTGGCATAGTGTATATCTGTGGGGCCAAAGGGTCATTACTGTTGGAGCTTATTCATATAGTTATTAGTGAAAAAACCAACAATCACCTTGGACCTCCACTTGGAATGACACAACATCGAGAGACAGACAACAGCTGTAGAGGCCAGAGTCAGAGGCCTTAGCAGAATGAATCGTTAGCATCCGGAGACGGCCGTTTCTTTTCATATCGAGACCCGTTTTGGAGTAAAGCTCCACTCCATCTTTGCACCAGGTGACCTGGGCGACTGTGTCTTGAAGCTCACACTGGAGCATTATAGGAGAGCCAACTGAAATGGCCTTGAACTTTTCTGACACCGGGATGGGCATAATCCTCTCTGATCGGCCTACAAAGGTATTTGAGCGAAGAAGGGGAGGAGGGGAATAATAAAGTTTTCAATTAAGTGAAATGTCGGTTCTAGAAGAAGTATTAGTAACTTAGCACTTCGTATCTTACCCTAGCCTATCTCTGTTGTATACTAGCAATGGGTTAACCTAGCAATTGAGTGTGCTTGAAACTTGTTCTAGTGAAATCCTTACTGTACCTGATATAGCGATATATTGTTGCACTTCTTCTGACAAATGTACTTATTGTATGTCGACAAAAGCATCTGCTAAATGCCCTAAATGTAAATGTAGAAGAAGGGGTTATAAATTCATACATATTGTACATATATGCTCAAACTGATCGTGTCCAAATATGTATTACCAGGGTTCAAAGGAGGATTCAAGCACTCTTGTAACATACAATTCACACAATTCAAGCACATATTTTGGGTACAAGTTTGGCTGGTACACTAAAATATGTTTACAGGTAGGTTATAAACAGGACAGAACATGGCAGACATGAATCACCTCTGACGTCGACGTTGAAGGTGATGGAGTCACCTGCCGTTGCGCATTCGTAGACACCAGCATGCGTTCTGTTTGCAGAACGGATGCACAGTTTCTTCATTGGGCCGTCTGACTGTAGGTCTGCGTCACCCTGGAGTAGCTGGGTCCCATCCTTGGACCAGAAGACCTCAGCCGTGGAGTCCAGCTCACACTGGAGAACCAGAGGTGAACCCTCTAGGACCCACTTGCTCCTCTCGTCCTCTGGAAGCTCACAGAACTTCGCAGGCAGAGCTGGACGTTTTTCGGCCGTTGTGAAAATAGAACGATTGGATCATTAATTTCCTGAAATCATTGCTATCGACTGATTTCTTGTATTACCCTTAAAGATTAGGGTTAATTAAGATTATTATAAGGTATTAACGTAAACACAACAGAACAAAGTCACAAGATGGACAATGGACATCAAAAGAGACAGAAATGTAGAGCAGCAATATTAAAAAATAAGAAAGTTAAGAGCAAGATATCAAACCAAAGCAAAAGCTATCGGCCAGTTTTGACACACCGATATAAAAAAGCAAAGATGAAGTAGAAGTTATGAAGAAGTAATGAGTTATGAAGAATGGCTTTCATGAAGCAACAGCAGACCAAAAAGAGCTCTATTGACATGCAAAGCCACCTTTATAGGTAATGCCACATTTTGGAAAAGTCTGAACCATTAAATACTCAAAGTTTAGAAATGAGGACATTATGTATAATTAAAAATATATATCAATAGAGAAGACCCCTAGCCCTAACGCCCACCTAACCTTAACTCACTAAGGGTTAGAAAAAATAATGTTAAACTCGAGTTAAAAACATGACTGTTACCTTTCAAGTAAACCTTCCTGTCTCCCAGTTAGCTCCTTGCGTTTTGGTTAAAATTGCCACGTCACGGTGCTTAGCGTCTTTCAAACAGACAAACAATAAACTGCATGAAATAAATGTAGCGCAGCGGAAAACCATTCGTTAGCTTAGATTAGAGATTATCAAGGAGCATTATTACCAGTTGTTTCAAAGCAACAGTTAGTGGCTCAGCTCCAAATGGATTAGAAACTGCAAGAACTTTGCTCATTTGTTCGTTTTTCACCTTTCACATCCACGCTGAACTGGATGGCGTCATCCTTTAGTCTCACAGCGATACACTCCTGAATGAGACCTCTGTGCCGACTGGATCACCAGTCTCCTCACATTTCCATCCGACTGGATGTCAACTCCACATTGAGGTGTGAGTTTTGCTCCATCTTTGTACCAGTGTACTTGTCCATTGGGGTCAGAGAGCTCACAGAGTAGAGCGACGGGACCGCCCACCGTGACTGTTTGTGTCTGATCAGCCTCAGACATAGCAGAAAACTTCACAGGACGAGCTAAAAGATTGAATATAAGAAATACAATTAATGTTGAGAACATAACATGAATATAGCATGATTGTAAAGAAGAGAGTCAATATTGTAAAAATTTTTATGTAATAATTCAACATTGAAGAAGAGTTTGGAGAAGGTTGCAGCATGATAAGAAAGTTCACACACAGGTTAGAAACAAGTTCAACAATGTGTTTAATTTGTAGATTGCAAAAAGGCCTTGTGCTTTTATTGTTAATTTATTAAAGATCTTTTTCTATACCTGAAATCTTTGCACCCCTGAAGTGCTTCATTCCTTTCCAAAAGCAGCGTTTCTATTTTACGCTAATGTCAAGCAAGCAAAATATTTTTTAATTTGATTATTTCATAGCAGTCATTGCTATACCAAAAAAAAACCCCACTAACAACTGCAGTTATTCACCCACGCTGAATTAAAAGAAAACAAACCAAAGCAGACACCGTTTGTCACCTTTAACATCCACATGAAACTGCGTGGCATCGTCAGTGGTTTGACAGGTGTATTCCCCTGTGTGGTATGGCAGTGCTGATTCAAAAGAGAGAGTTCGTACTGGACCCTCCGCACCACCCATCGCCTGCCCATTCAGGTCAAGCAGCTTTAGCCCGTCCTTATACCAAGACGCTCCTGCGCTAGGATCCGATACCGCACAGCGCAGCACTATGGGCTCGCCGACTTCAAACGACTGGTTCCTCTCAGTCTCACAAACCGCCGCTGTGATTCTCACCGGAGTGGCTGTGGTGACGTTTGGTGGTGATATCGAAAGAGAATGACATCACTGTTATTAGCCTTGGCGTGAATGGGAATTATTTGTCAACACTTTCAGTGCACCATCCCCACTACTGAGATTAGCTACATCAATAGCTACCAATAGTTTATTAGCAGTCCTAAATAATTAAGGTCTTGGTACACAGATGTGTTATTAGTGTTTGGATGGAGGAACTGTTTTTGTTAGGTAGAAATAACTGCATTACAGTTAGACTTTGCCACTAGTAACTATGTTACGCTACCTTGTACAATCGTTCAAGCCACCCAAGCGTTGCATTTGCTTTATGAACTTTATTCAGCTCTGATTTAAATCACACAGGTAAGTGTTGAAATGTAAAAGATTGCGATACACACTCTCCTGATTTTTACAAAGCACCAACATCCATTCTGTTGTCTGATAATGGTAACTGTTAAAATCACCTTCGACGTCCACTTTAAGCGCAATGACATCATCACCATCATCATCCCACTGACTGTCACATGCCCTTGACAGATAGACCTCTTCTGATTGGAGGGCAGATACTGGCTTAGCCTTATACGGTTCTAATGAATACGCATTGGCTCTTTGCTCAGAGTAAACTAGGAATTGCAATGCATCTCCTGGTGTCTCCAGGGTGTTGCCCCCTGTTTGGATTGCTGTCGATTGCATGTTGTAATACGGCTCTTCCAGTGGAATCGGTACCGTTTGTCTTGTGTTATACAATAGGTCTTTGGATTGAACGGTTGTAGAGTGCAGCAAGTCAAATGCCTTCCCTGCCTTCACAGTCATTGCCTTCAGAGGGTTGTGTATGACCTTGGGTTGAAGGCATACTACATCAGGTGAATTACAAAACACTCCCTCTTGCAGAGAGCCACTCTCTGAGATGTTGGTACCAGCACCAACCGATTGCAAAATAATTGGCTGTGAGGAGTCAAAGAGCATCACCGATTGGACAGTTGCCATCCGACGGATGTTACAGAGCTCCTTTGACTGTGCCATGACAGACTGTGTGGAGTCCCAGAGGTCCTCTGATTGGGCAGTGACAGACTGTAAAGAGTCAGAAAGCTCATCCGATTGGCTAATAATTGCGGTCTGGCTGGAGTTACGCAGCTCACCTGATTGGAGAGAGCTGCTGAAAGAGTTGCCGACCTCCTCCGATTGGACAGTTGCAGACTTTATAGAGTTACATGGTTCATTTGATTGGAAGGTTTTAGTCTTTAAGCAGTCAGACAGCCCATCTGATAGGACAGTTGTAAAATGTTTGGAATTGCATGACTCCTTTGCTTGGATAGTTTGGGTCTGTGAGGAACAAGACAGCTCCATTGATTGGTGACTTTCAGTCTTTAAGCAGCTTGACACTCCCACCGATTGGACAGTTTCAGCCTGTAAGCAACTAGACAGCTCCACTGATTGAATAGTTTCAGCCCGTAAGCAACTAGACAGTCCCTGTGATTGGACAGTTTCAGCCTGTAAGCAACTAGACTGCTCCACTGATTGGATAGTTTCAGCCCGTAAGCAACTAGACAGTCCCTGTGATTGGACAGTTTCAGCCTGTAAACAACTAGACTCCTCCACTGATTGGACAGTTTCAGCCTGTAAGCAACTAGACTGCTCCACTGGTTGGATAGTTTCAGCCCGTAAGCAATGAGACAGTCCCTGTGATTGGACAGTTTCAGCCTGTAAACAACTAGACACTGGTTGGATAGTTTCAGCCTGTAAGGAACTAGACAGTCCCTGTGATTGGACAGTTTCAGCCTGTAAAGAACTAGACTCCTCCACTGATTGGATAGTTTCAGCCTGTAAGGAACTAGACAGTCCCTGTGATTGGACAGTTTCAGCCTGTAAACAACTAGACTGCTCCACTAATTGGATAGTTTCAGCCTGTAAGCGACTAGACAGTCCCTGTGATTGGATAGTTTCAGCTTGTAAGCGGCGAGACAGTCCCACTGATTGGATAGTTTTAGCCTGTAAGCAACTAGACAGTCCCTGTGATTGGATCATTTCAGCCTGTAAGCAGCGAGACAGTCCCACTGATTGGATAGTTTCAGCCTGTAAGCAACTAGACAGTCCCTGTGATTGGTTAATTTCAGCTTGTAAGCACCTAGACACTCCCCCTGATTGGTGAGTTTCAGCCTGTAAGCATTTAGACAGCCCCACTGATTGGAGGCTTTCAGTCTTTAAGGAGCAACAAAGCTCCTCTGATTGGATAGTTTTCATCTTGGAGGACTTGCAGAGATCCCGTGATTGGGAAGCTCTACACCTTTGAGTGTACTGTGTACCTTTGAGTTCCTCTGCTTGGACGGTTGAAGTTTCCAGTGCGGTACAAAACTTTGGTGTTTGGACAGTCACTGTGTGCGTGGAAGAAGTCAAGTTTTCCAGTGTATGTGGTGCGCGCTGCGTGTTGCGACTGCAATGCTGAATTTGAGCTTCTGTAGGCTGTATAGAGTGACAGTGTGCACCTGATCCGACCACGACAGCATACGTGGATTCGGGGTAATCCACATCCTCAACAGTTGTCGCTTGTCGGTTGCTGGAAAGCACTTCTGAATAGACTGGAATTTGCTCATCGTAACCATCATGTGTTGAGTAAAGAGCTGGAGTTGGCCTGGAATATTTTTCATATGTACAAGGCTCTCCTATCTTTCTGGAGACCCAAGAGTTCGGCTTCGGCCAGATGGCTTCGTCTTCTGCTGGATTAGCCACTTCGCTGGACATCCTTGGCTCTGTAGCTTGGTCCGGTGTAAGTCTGGGAGGTATAGCTAGAGGCATTATGATGTACACAGAGATAAAGTTTTTCAGTTTGGTTGTTTGCCTCAATAGATCTTCTCAAAATAGTACTGTACATCATTGTGGGTTAGCATGGAGGAGTTATGAGATTATCCATTGCAAAGACAATTGTTAAAGTATGCGACCACGACGAACCATGGTCTGGGACTTAATATATCATAAATCCTTGATACTATAGCAATTCAAATCAGTGCTGAACCCCATTACTTCTGCCTACAAACAGCCATTATACCAATTTGAGTATAACAATTCATTGTCAATGCAACGGAGGCGATTCAGGCCAGCAAAGTGAATGACGGGTTCTGGTGATGGTAAGATGGGCTTCAAGAGTAGAGAATTGCTTGTGACAAGCAAAACAAAGATGGCTGTTAAGATGAAGAATGACATGACACGACATGACAGACAAACATATACGTTAGTATCAAGAGTATGACTGCTCCGAAAACACCTTGATGTGTCGTTTGAAGCCAAAGAAATTCAGCAGGAAATGATATGAGAGTGGGTCATGACTGAAAGCATGTTCAAAAATGATCAGAAATTATATATATATACAGATATTTCATAGATGCTTCACACAAAGTGAACTAACAATTCAATACACCACTTTGGTTAGTGGCATGTATGTACTGGGTTAAAATGGATGATTCTAATGTTGAAATATATTTGTTCACCTTTTGTGTCCATAGTGCTTTGGTGAGACTCATCTGATACTGCACCACTGTCGTCACCAGAGTGACACTGATATGCTGCACAGACAAAGCCAAGAAAACAAACAAACAATGAGCTCATAGCTTTACTGTCATAGCGTATTGTTTCTGACAGATTCCCCAACAAATATGGCGTAGATGGAACACCTTTTTTGTCCACATTAAACTGCACTTTGTCTTTTCTCTCACAGCCAAACCTCCCCTCACAGGATAAGCCATCTGATTGGAGGAACACAGTCTGTCTGGTGGTTTCTGATTGGCTGTCGTTTTTTGGGTAGATCTGTGTTCCATCCTTGTACCAACAGGCTTTGGCAACTGGGTCTGAGATCTCAAACTGCCGAACGATGGGGCTGTATGCTTCAATAGGTTTGGTCTTCTCAACTGCAGAACCAAATGGATGTGTCACAGGCAGAGCTGTATCAGTGGGACAATTTCAGTGTTTGTTATTCTAAGGTGTTTTAGCTCACAAATATTAGCTTCTTATGATTAGAACATTCAAGAGGCTAATAAGAAAAACTGAGAAGAGAATTAGTTTTAAAAAAAATACCAATGACACAAACAACACGGAAACATAACAATCACCTTCGTTTTGAACAATTAACTGGGCAACATCGTCTGCTGTTGCGCAATAGTAGGCTCCAGAGTTGGAAGGGTGGGTCGGTTCGATTACGAGCGTCTTCTCGAAGCCTCCCATTTCAAAGCCAGGTTGGCTTGTTACGTCCTGCTCTTCATCCTGCTGCCCAAACTCCTGGACTGCAGAGTCTGACCTTTGACCTGGCAGTTCCATGGGACAGGATCCTTCAAGCAACTCGCTCCCCTCAACCTCCGGTGAGGGTAACAATGGCAACGATGGAGCTGAAGATGAGCATTCACACATTTAATTGTGAATTGCAGCGACTCATTGGGTAAGAGAGAGGCGGAGAGGGTTAAAGTTCAAGTGTTTTACAAATGGACTGTTCTGTTATGTTTCTCAGACCAGTATAAAAAGAAGTGAGGTTATATAGGTGTAGCTGTAAAGCTAGCAACATCCATTATTAGCGGAAAAAACAACAGATACAGCTTCAAACCAACAAACTTTTAGTGACAGACAGATTCTCTAATTGTTACAAATAATACAATGTCTCCAACAAGAACTAACATACTACAAGATTCAAGATTCAGCCAAAAAGAATAAAAATCACCTTTGACAGCCACAGTGAACTGGATAGTGTCATCAGAGGTCTCACAGCTGTACCGCCCCGAGTGAAAGAGCTCAGCTGATTGGACAATGAGCCTCCTGAATGAGCCATCAGAGTTAATGTCCCAGCCATTCTGTGGGCGGAGCTGGCAGCCATCTTTGTACCAGCACACCTCGGCGGTGGGCTCGGTGACCTCACACTCCAGCTCAAACGCCGCGCCCACTTCAAACGCCTTGGTTTGCTCAACGTCAAAACTAGTTGAGAACTTCACCGGTGTAGCTATCATGGTATATTTTGGACAAAACCGAGTAAAAAAATGAAGAGTGTTAAGATATAAAGACTTCTGATGAGACTGAAGCTGGAGATGTTGAAATACATTCAAAGGGGTCACACGTAGCTAGAGATAGAGATTTTGGTGGCTGATTGTCGTAAGCTGCGATTTATTAGTGGCGTCAAGAGAAACGGGAGGTGAGGTTACAGTACTAGTATTTTTATTATTACTACACAAGACAAAAAGGTAAGGGTCACCTTTGATCTCCACTCGAAACTCCATGGTATCGTCCTCGGACGCGCAGCTGTAAACACCAGAATGACGAGGTTCGGCAAACTGGACAACTAAAGTCCTTGTGCTGCCGTCCGAGTGGATTTTTAATCCAGAGTTTGAAAGAAGCTGCGTCGGACCCTTATACCAGCAGACCTGGGCTTCTGGGTCCGAGACCACACACTGTAGTACAATGGGGCAGCCAGCCTCAATGGTCTTATTCCTCAGTCGTTCTGGAATCGCTGAGAACTTCACCGGTGGAACTACAGATATGTTTAAATGCGTGTCTTAGATACACTTTAAAGACAAATTCCTAAACATTAACAATCACCTTAAGTATCAAGAAGGATGACCAAAAAATGTATTGCATGTAAGAAAGTAAACACAGTTAATATCTTAGCTAAAGCAGAGCTTTTGGTTCATTTGTGTTTGTTATGAATCCAGCAAAGTAAGTAACAAATCATCAAATCACCTGTGACATCCACGTTGAACGTGATGGCATCACCTTTAGTCTTGCAGCTGTATAACCCAGAGTGAATAAAGTCTGCGACGTGGACTAGCAACGTCCGAGACAAGCCATCACTGAGCATCTCTACTCCGATCTGAGGCAGGAGCTTGGAGCCATCCTTGTACCAGTGCACTGTGGCTGACGGGTCTGAGAGCTCACACTGTAGCGCCATCCGGGAGCCAATATGGATGGCCCTTTTCCTCTCCGCATCTGGGAGTGCTGTGAACTTCACAGGGGGGGCTATGGATGCATGCAGTCATTTGTCATTTACAAGTTGTTGCTGGTCATTTCTTAAGACTTTAGAACGAAATGTTAAATGGCACTTTACACATAAGGACAAGAAAATAAGTTCACAAGAGGAAATTGTTAGTGTGACAGAAACAAAAGAACATAATTTTTTTGCAAAGGCCCACTCACCCTCTACTTCCACATTAAATCTGATGACATCATCGATGGCGTCGCAGCAATAGACTCCGGAGTGCGAGAACTCTGCCGATTGGATGACAATCCGCCTCATGGTGCCTTCTGATTGGATGTGAAGGCCCTCGGTGGTTTGTAAACCCACCCCGTTCTTGTACCAGTGCACTGGGGCCGCAGGGTCCGACAGCTCGCAGTACAGCACAATGGGGTTCCCCACTTCTATAAACTTATTACGGTCCATCTCTGAAAGTGGGGAGAACTTCACCAGAGGAGCTGTGAATTTACAGGACAAAAACAAAAATAATAAACAATGAATATGAAGGATAGCTAATTAAAAATAATAATCATAGTAATACGGTTTATTTAGTGGTGCACAGTGTGTAATAGGGTAAATATGAGCAGAACACATAAAACAGTAAAAGAAAATCATAAATGTACGTTAGAATTTGTATATACATCTAACAAAACGGTACATTCCTGAACTATCAAGTTGTTTAAAAGGAGTCCTTATACTGTAAGTGACTTTGAATGTACCTTGAATGTATAATGCAGCAGAATCCCTAATGCTGTACGCTATGAATGTGATTTCCGCCCCATTTTCTGTGTCTCGCACGCCCCTGATGCGTAGCGACTGGTGAGTTCGAGACCGCCTCGTCGTGTACCGCTCGTCGTCCTGCAGCTGAGTGCCATTCAAGAACCATGTGCCGATCACTGAGGCAGAAAGCTCAATGGTGAAGCAGGCGTCCTGCCCCTCTGGCACCAAGGCATCCTGCAGAGGAGCCTGTATCCTGGCCACGGGGACTGAAAGAGAGATGACGGTAAGAAGCATTTGTGTTTTGCTCTCCAACCAGTTTGAGACAGGTTAAGTGACATTATAGTTAATAACACAGCAAGTGATTTTTACTTGCTAGCACCATTCAATACAATTGAGGCCTACTAAAAAGGCCATCTTAATACATCCAAAACATTATTTGTTGTTGACCCATTTTTCTGTCAACTCCAATGCATGAGGTTGGGCATGATGTGTTTTGTGTCCTATATTCTGGACTCCAACTGTCCAGTGTTTTTTAGAAACTTGCACATGCAGTACTTTGAAATGTTGTAGTTACACCTATATTGTCTAGATGCGTCGATTGTTCTCATCGTCCTCATCTGTCGGTGTTGGATAAAGTTGTCTGCTAAAAAGTGACTCAATTTGAACCAGTTCGTCGTCCACCTTACCTAGGTGAACCGCTCGGGGGAATTCCACGTTGTTGCTCTTGCCGTACTTGTTCACGCTACAGATGCGGAAGCGGTAGTCCTGCCTCGCAGGGCACACTGTCCCCTAGGATCTCGACGGAGGTGGCTGAGTCTGTAGTCAGACACTGGAGCCACTCCTGGGAGCCTGTGCCCACCTCCTGCCTCTCCAGGACGTAGCCCGACGGAGGGTTCTTGCGCGAGTCCTGGGCGGAAACCCAGGAGAGCAGGGCGGCATTGGCTCGTTCTGTGTTGATCTGAACACTCACCGGACAGCTGGGAGGACAGTGTTTAGCCGCTGTATAGGACACAAAACAGGGACTAGATGACATCCTTTGTTAGGGGTCATTCACCTTAATGGGTGGACACGTTTGTAGTTTCTTTGTTAAAGGTAATGGAATGAATGTGTGCATGGTGTGGTCGGTTTTTGTAAGTGTACTACTAAGTTCTGTTATTCCCTGCCACCCACACTATAATTGTCTCTCTTTTCTGCTTATTAGCAAACAGTCACATTAATGACAGTTGACCCAACACCGGGGAGGACATTAATTTCTGAAAGTGAAATTGCCATGTCTGGCCACTTTTGAGATGCCATAATGTCCACCTTGTATTACCTTTCACCCTGAGCTGAGACGAAGTCTTGGACCTGCCCACGAAGAACGTGACCAGTCCCGAATCCTGAGGCATGGTGTTGACGAATACCAGGATGTGAGTTCGACCGAATGATTTGAGGATGGTCTGGTGCGTCTCCCGCAACTCCACGCCCTCTTTGTACCAGTGGATGTCCATCTCCTCCTCCTCTACCTCAACACAGAAAGCCGCATTTTCTCCCTCCAGGACATCGACTTTCCTTGGAAGCTTCCGGACAATTGTGCCTGCGAAGGAGGTTCATTTATTCAGAAATGAAAGGACAATAAAGATTTAAAAAATAACTAATCAAACTATATACATTTTTAGTTCATGTCAGGTAATATTACCTATTTGGAGGACTAACCACACATTTTTATCCGAAGCAACTGAATTAGAAGGAGCAGGTAGGGGTTACGTACCTTGTTTAAGGATGCCTACAGGTAGACAGAGATTGGGGTTTGAACCCAGAACCTTTCAGCTGGGAGTCAAACACCCCTAGCCACCCGACAAACCTCCCCCCACCTTTACCTCCACTCCAAGAACAGTTAATGGCCTTCCCCTGAATCATTATCACTGAGATCTCATATTCCTTCATATCGTACACACCCACACCAAACACCAGCTGAGTTACCTTTCACGGCCACTTCAGCGATGCTCCTGCCACCGTCGCGCATCTCACAAAGGTAGATCCCATCGTCGTCCACGCCGATGTCTCGGATGGTGAGCCGTCTCTTGGTGCCCCATTCCTCCATGCCGTACTTGTCGCCCGGCTGGAGCCGGCGGTCTTCCAGGTACCAGGTGATGTGGACCGAGTCCTCGGGGACCTCACACTCCAGCACGGCCAGGTCCCGCTCCCACACCTCCAGGTCGATGAGTGGCTGCTTGAACCTCACTGGAGGCTCTGGAGGAGGGGAGGGGAGGAACAAACACACCAGTTTGGGGTAGGACTTACTTGAAGAATGACTTCATCATTTTATTTGTAGATTCACCCTTTATTAATTAGTCACTGGCAGTTAATAGTAAATGTACATCACTTTTATCCAAACTTTATCCGAGTGATTTATTTTTAGATGTCATTAAGGAGGCAAGTAGGGGTTAGGGCATCTTGGGGTTCGAACCCAGAACCTTTCGGCTGGGAGACACACTCAGCCGAGTCACACAGGGACACAATGTTGCTGTTATTAAGTATCCTTATATGTATCCTTTATAACTGTTATGAACAACACACCATTCACTATCCAACTTTGTATCAAAGCTATTGCTGTTTCTATTGCCATTGATAATTACTACGGCTTTCACCATATATTATTACTACATATATGTCTACACCTATTGATATTACTATGTTATAATATATAGTATTACATAACTTAATATCTGTTTAAAAGTGAACAATTATTTAACAGATGTTATTAAGATGTTACTTCTGGAGTGAGTTCAGGACAACTCATTTAGAATTACAATAAAGACAAAGTAAATTAATTCAGTTGGCCTACCTCTACTTATTGACATAATGAACATAATTGTTTGTAGACCTAATAAGAACTAAAATTGTATTTTACTCTCAAAAGTTAAAGTGCCATCAAAACCCAACTAGTAATTTACAGCTGACTTGGCCGTGGACTGCAACGTAATTCGTAAATTGAAGCACATACGCTCATAAATACCAGCCCAGCAAAGGAGATAGGAGAAATCATGAGGCAAGTTACTTATTTAGCTGCGGTATGAAAAGATCATTAACACACCCGAGTGTTAGCTAGAAAATAAACTGTTTGTAACCGACACCATCAGACAGTACCAGACCGTTGTAAACAAAAGAATGTGGACTGCATTTAGAAACCAACGTGTATAACGTGCAGACCCGTTTGTTATGCAACTATAGTGGTTGAACTTAGCTCTGAAGCATACTATCATGATTGTTTTAATGAGAAAGGCTTTCTGATCAGATTCTTTGATCGCAACTACCTCTCATTCGATCTACCTCTATATATCTCAATGTCTGTGACTCTGATCAGTACTGTTCTTGTTGTGCTGTTTCCCTTGTTAGGCACTTTTGTATTGCTGTTTTGCACGACAAACGCTGTATAAATAAGGTTTCATCGATTTTAAAGGTCAGCAAACCTTTCTTATTCAGAGGTTCAAACCCCAACACACCTATCCATCTGTGTGTACAGTGGGTTGTGACGGTACAGATACAATGCTGTTGGTGATGGGAGTACGGACTGGGCTGCATCCCTGTGAGAAATAGGATCCCATTCCCCCCAAGATCTCGATCACATGGTCCCCCCTCTCCCCTGAGACCTTTCACAAAGCTAAGTGACCTAGCAGACATTGGTATCCATAGCGATGGGATGGTTTGAAGCTGTGTGACATATTTAGATGGTTAGATCACTTCTAAAGAAGCATGGGAGATACTTATTATGGTATTCAAAACAAATATTGGAAACTGTTAAAAATACATTGCTTAGTGCAGCGGATATGTTAAATTGTTTTTTTAATTATGTACATTTTGAATATGATTTATTAAGCATAATTATGCCATTGTAATATATTGAATATATAAAATATTTGATTTGGCTTTCAAACAAGGGGTTGTGCCGTCGTCAACAATAACAACAACAATACTTTCCAGATAAACATCTTACTTACCCTTCACAGACAAATGTACAGCGCTGATCGTTTGTCCCGCAGTATTGGACGCAGCGCAAACATAAACTCCATTGTCCTTTTGCTTACAGTACAGCACTTTCAGAGTGAAATATCCCTCTCTATCCTCGTAACACAAGTAACGTCTCCCAGAGAGAATGAGCCTACCATCCTTCCTCCATATAATCTCCGGTTTGGGTTTTCCTGTCACAAAGCAGCGAAACTTGGCATGCTTGCCCTCAGTCACCGCAAACATTTTCACTTTGGTAGACTTTGTCATGCCGTCGTCTCTGAGCCGGTTGGACATCAGCCTGCTACTCCTCTGCTTGCCCTGGTGGGCCTTCCAGTGGCCGTTGTTGTACCCGTTACGATTCCCATCATCCTCGTGCCCGGGGCCGGCGTCCACCAGCAACACTGCCCCCGCCAGCCCCTCGCCAAACTCGTTCCTGGCCTTGCATGTGTACACGCCGCCGTCGGGCGCGCGTGTCTTGAAGATCTTCAGCTGGAACCAGCCACCGTCTTGGCAGCCCACGCTGAAGTGCGTGCTCTCGAATATCTCGTGGAGCTTACGTCCGTCCTTCTCCCAGACCACGTCGGGCCGCGGGTTCCCCCACAGCTTGCAGGAGAAGACGGCGTCGTCCCCGCGGCCCACGCGGGTGGAGAGGGGCTTGATGAGGAACCGTGGCTTGTTCTCCTCCCTGAGCTCCAGCTCCTGGGCCTCGCCCTCCACCTTGAGCGTGGCCGCCGCGTAGGTCTCTCCGATGCTGTTCTTGGCCTTGCAGATGTACTGCCCGCTGTCCTCTGACGTCACCGACGAGATGATTAGGTTGTAGACGTTGCCGTCCTCGAACACGCGGTAGCGCCCCTGCGGGTCGATCTTCAGGTTGTTGCGCTCCCAGATGACAGCGGGCCGGGGGTCTCCGCCGATCTGGCACTTCAGGACAGCGTCGGTGCCGCTCTGGACCACCACCGGCCTGGGGTAGGCCAGGAAGCGTGGCGCTCCACCAAACACGTCCATGTCTGCTCCAGTGCCAGCCTCGGCTCAGCAGCTCAGTTGCTCACTGCCAACGCTGGGGTGGGAGTGTTTTGGACTGGGACTGCACAGTGCAAGTATCTGAAGCAAAAGGATCAAAAAGTGTAATCAAGACGTGACCTTGTTTAATACTAATGAAGGGTAAAGTAACAGCTCAGCCCACCAGCGTGCTAACCATGTAGGCAATGCGCCAATACAAGGTTCAATCCTGACCATAGGCCTTATGCTAGTCTTTCCCTCTCTCCTTCAACCCAGTGCCCTGTCCATAATGGCACAAAAAATGCCATTAAATAAAAAAATATCCATCACCAACAGTTTTAGGCAAGTTCCCATCACTAGAATGATTTAGTTTCTAAAGTTAGTGTTAGAGTCCATGGTAAAAAAGGGTCTATTTTTTGACTATCTATACCACAGAACTATACCACTTCTAATGCTTACTCCATGCAAATGTGTTTTGATATCGATAGTGTTATTGACGGTTGTCATTTAATTGGATCGGAAAGAAAACAGGAAAAACACCGGCCCAGCTCGGTCGGGAGGGTATAGGGGTGCGGCTTGGTCCTGTTGCAACGGCAGCCACAACACAGATAGGCAACACAGCTGGTGCCGTATTTCAATGGGAAAGTGCTTAATATAGCGCACGCTAAATAAAGACCTGCAAAGGAGTGTGTATGTGTGTGTGTGTGTGTGTGTATGTGTGTGTGTGGGTGTGTGTCAGGTATCACAAAGAACGCCGTGAACCCCACATGCTCACACAAACACTGACGAAGCTCACGGCAGATCTTATCGAGACCTAACAGAGACCATACCAATGCCTTACAGACCACACAACAACCAGAGAGACCTTACCAAGATGTTACAGCAGACCTACAGAAACCATACAAAGAAACCTTACAGAGACCTTATGAAGACCAAGCAGAAACCTTACAGGGACATTACAGTGCCCATACAGAGACTTTATAAACCAGTCCATACAAAGACCTTGTAGACCTTACAGCAACCATACAGAGACATTATAAACCCTACAGAGACCATAGAAAGACCTTATATACATTACAGAGACCTTACATCGCCCATACGGGACCTTATAAACCTTACAGAGTCCATATAGAGAGCTTACCAAGACCTTTCAACGACCATACAGAGCCCTTACAGCGACCTTACAGCGACTGTATGAATACCATACAGACCTTATGGAGACCAGTGAGTGACCATGCAGAAACATTACAGCAACACTGTACAGATACCTTATGGAGATCATACAGCGACCATACAGTGACCATGCAGAGACCTTACAGTCCAACTATGTGGTAGCCTCCATCTCACCGTGTTGGTTGGTTGCCTTTGGCAACCAATTCTGCCTCAAAATGTCAGTTGAAGTCACAGTGAAGCCCAACAACATCGCAGTTAAAGTTGGATTAATCCAAGGCTAGACATCTCTTTTATGTTGTTCGGCCCATTGTGCAGACACATCAACGTCATACTATTGGGTTTGGGTTTCATTATATTTATCTTCCAAAGGAGGTTAACAAAAATACAGATATGTCGGACAAATGTAGACCCCAGACTGATATTAAACATTCAGTTACCACTTATAGAAGTGCCATAGGACAGATTCCAGTATTACAACAGTTTAAAAATAATGACATGTTGTTAGTGAGTGTGTCAAAGATAGCAACACAGTTAACAGTAAACAGTTAACAGTAATAATTAAATTAACAGTAATATTAGTAATTACAACTTTTTGTGCTTTCATTTAATTGTAATACACTACAATAATATACCAATGCAATGCTTCATATGTATAATAAATAATGAAGTGCAAGTTAAACAACCCATGGGGTTCGAGTTTTCTATCATCTTAATGTTATTTGGTTGTTATTTAAAACATTGAAAAAATGCTGTGCATCCTGTGGCCAAACCACACTTGAACTCGTACGGATACGTAAACTATCCACAAGTCGATTTTTGTTATTTTTGAAAAATACCATTTCTCCTGGTTCCCACACACATTTTCGGACACATTTCATAAGAGGAAAATCCGCGAGGTCAACGCGTTAAAAGCAGTTTAAATATTCCCCAGGAGGTTTTAAAGAGGGGGGCTTGGGATCGCCCCTCGTGTTTACTCGTCTCGTTTAATTGGAACGACCTCTGCCCCCTTGTGAAGTCGGACCGCGTATCCCTCACATGACCTACCTCGCGTCGGCGTCCAAGGCACCACGACGTCAACATACATCCCGCACTGGCAAAAAAAAGGTCTTCGAGTTAAGAAATCGGCGTCGCTTGTCTTCAACGCCCCGCTCTGGCATGCCGCGTGAAATAAATCCCGTTCAAATGTCCCACGTGCTTTGCCAGTACATTTTTTGGTTTGTTTGTTTTGCAATCTCGTACGACTTTTCGCGCGTTTCAGAGCCAAACTTCTGCGTTTCTGTTCGGGACGGCTACAACTTCAGAGCGGTCCCCCCCAATCGGTGTGGCGTCCTGCCGTTAGACACCCTGAGTGTCATTGTTCGTGGACGACCGATAAGTGCTTTTGCAGCTGCCACAGTCCCCTAAAAATACCGGCCGCCTCGATGACAGCAGCGGGGATAAGCCAGGCTCTCCCATTCACTTGCTAGCGAGGGCTAAAAAAAGCGATGGATGACTGGGCCCAGGGAAAGGCTGCTTAGCTTACTTGAAACCTTGCAATAAAAACCTAAGAAGAAGGCAAGCGGTCCTGGCAGCAATCTGAGTCTTCATGGTGGGTGAGCAAGATGTATGGTCATGTGGACGACGCGTGGATTGGACC
>JAOPHQ010002317.1:0-32500 GCA_030340625.1 Merluccius polli
CCCCCCCCCCCCTCCCATCCCTCCATCTCATCACCATCAGAGGGCCCCTGGGGAGCTAAGGGAGCCTGTGAGGTACCGCATGGGGCATCTACAGGGGCCCGACCCCCTCAACCCTGCCTCAGGCACTGACTGCCACCAGCCTCCACCCTGCCTGACACCCTACCCACCCCCACCCCCACCACCGCCCCCCGCCGCCTCTCTCTCTCTCTCTCTCTCTCTCTCTCTCTCTCTCTCTCTCTCTCTCTCCAATCCACGTCAAATTGGGTCTGAGGTGCAGATTTCCTTTGTCTGTCCTCATTAGAATACCGACCCTGCTCCCTGGGCATGGGCACACACACACATACACACGCACACACAGCTTCAAAATAAAAGCTATTCAAACTAAAACCTATTAATTGCAGACATATTATCAATGTATTGTTTTGGTCGATTATTCCCAAAAACCCTTATATTAGGATCAAAGATGAAATTCAGTATTTTGAAGTCAGACCCAACTTGGTCAATATAATTTTCCATCTCAGTTGTCCCAAAATATATTTATTTCAGACTATTTACTCCCATTGGCCACACAATTAAGAGCAGCACTCTTTGCTGTTCATGTGCATGTGTCATATGCGATGAGTCACTGGCTGGAGGGTCCGTTTGCGTAAAATGCTTACTATATGGCGGTGCGTGTCTCGCCTCTATATGAGTTATCTTCCCTTCCAGCTCCGCCCACTAAGCAAGAGAACCCACGCGTAGGAAGAGGAAGAGGTGCAGCTAATGTGGGTATGTTGCGTTCAACTAGGTATCTCTGTCTCTCTGTCTCTGTCTCTGTCTCTGTCTCTCTCTCTCTCTCTCTGTCTCTGTCTCTGTCTCTCTCTCTCTCTCTCTCTCTCTGTCTCTGTCTCTCTCTCGCTCTCTCACTCTCTTTCTTCTTTTTTCCCTCCAGTCGACCTGGGGGGAGTCGGGGGGGGGGGGGAGTCAATTCATCACGCATCCACCAGGGTGCCGGCCCAGAGGGAGGGGAGACAAAATGAGATAGAGACACATATGTATATATATGTATATGTATATGTATATATATATATATATATATATATATATATATATATATATATAAATATGATGCAAGAGAGAGAGATGAATAGAGAAGACTTTTTTTATGTAGTCCAACTGTCAAATTCTTGCTCAAAATGTATTACTGTTGATATTTTGATCAGATAATGTTGAATTTTGATCACTGTAATATCGCCATATTTCCTGGATTCATTGATACGACAACATTATTTTTTTGCAAACTCTTCTGATCCACGGTGAATAAATAACATGCCAAAATCAATATTCAGGTATTTGGTCCATACTATATTTCTGAATATATTGCACACCTCAACAAGTTACAAAATGCATGTTTCTGGCCCCGATATCAAATTAAATTGAAAAACATGAAATCACCTGATGCTCGGCAGCGATGTGGTTTAATGGTATTCACCACCTGCCTGTCTGCGGTATCAATAGCACTGTCAGACACATGTAATATGTGTGTCACGCACACACACACACACACACACACACACACTCATACACTCAGGACAGATGAGGTTGTGTGGTTTTTTACCTGATGCCCCCACACACACACACACACACAGTACACACATTGAAATCTACTCTACGTCTCCGACCAACCGCTAGCAGCTGTCTATCACTTTGATTGACAGCTCAGAGGAGGGCTGTGACGGCCAGATGAGAGCAGGGAAGCTGATTCCTGCCTCAAAAGCAGCGGCACTCCTGTGTTCTTCTGCCCAGCTTACACACACACACACACATGCACATACACTTTCACACACACGCACACACACACACACACACACACACAGACTTAACTCTGACATCATCACACAGAGGATGGTGTTGTTGTCTGTTAAGGTCTTTTTTCATAAGGAGGGGACAGCTTTGTTGTTGTTGTTGTTGCTGCTGTTTTGTTGTGGAGGAGGATAAATGTCATTTCTAGAGACCACCAATCTGAATCAGCCCATACTGGAAGGTGTAAATACAGAGCTACTTCACTGGTCTTTGGCTCAGACGTCTATGGAGAACGACTACATTGAGTTCAAGCTTTCCTACTTGCTATACACAGTCTATCTTCAATCCCCAGCTCTATCTCAGATCCAGGCCCATGCAGCTCACTTCCCAGGCCCACCACAGTGTCCCAGCCCACCTTGCTCTTCTATTCTGGCCCATGTTACATTCCTGGGCCCCCTGTGGCCCTTTCCCTTGTTCCCTTAGACCAGCACCCTGGGCGCCCGCCTGGGCACCCGCTGGCTCCCCAGGCCCTTCATGCCCACAGCCAGACGCTCTTTGATGTTTAGCCTCTTGGTGGACAAACGTAGGGGGTTTGTTGTTGATGATGGACACACACACACACACACACACAACTACACACACACACACACACATGCATTCATACACACACACACACACACACACACACACACACACACACACACACACACACACACACATACACACCCACATGCATGCACACATACACACACACGCACACATGCAAGGACACACACACACACACATACACCTATGCGTGCACAAACGCATACACACGCGTGTGTGTATGTGTGTGTGTGTGTGTGCTCAGCAACGCAGAAGAAGACATACTTGAAAGAGACTGGGTGATGAGAAGCTGACAGCAGCAAGTCCAGCTGCTGCTGGTCTGCTGGAGGTGGGCAGGGCCTTTGGTCATGATGAGTGACAGGTGTCCCCACCAATAAGCTGCTGTTTGCCCTTCCCTGCTATGCCGGGCCGAAGCAAGTTATCTCCAAGCTGCTCGCTGTTGACAGAAAATGAATTATGATCAAATGGACTTAAGCACTGCACTTTAGACACAGAGGGATATGTACTTCAAACCCTACTATTTAGGGCGTGGATTGGGCTGAAGAAGATGGAAGCGACTCATTTATAAAAGTATCTGATCATCTAAAAGATCATCTACTATGAACACAACATTAATAGCTGAATCCTGCTATAAAGGCAATTAGCTATACTACTAGTGATGATGCTACACTGCATTAATAGGGACACCACATCTTACACAACTCTCAACAATTTGCTCTTGTTCACCAAAGTGTATCCCCCCCCCCCCCCTCAACCGTGATTTCATCTGTCTTTTGTTTCCTTGACATGTGTCGCAAGGAATCAACGCTGAAAGGAAACTACATTAAGACACCAGGAGATCAAGTACGACCTTGAATGCAAACATTAGCTTTTTTTTTTTCTTCTGTGGTTGCTGAAATGCTGGAAGCTGGAAACTCTCTGGAAGGCAAATGAGAGCCGAGGTTAATGTTGGGATTTGTTCCCTAAAGCTCTGACACAGAGAGAGAGAGAGGAAATACTGATCAACTGCTTCATCTTACCACCAACTCTGACATCCTACTAATCGCTCATCAGCATTTTACATTGTCTGACTCATGCACGCACACACACACACACACACACACACACACGTGTACGCGCACACATCCATACACACACACACACGTATGCACACAAACACACACACACACACACATATACACAGACACAAACATAAAGACAAATATTGTACACACACACACACACACACAGTGTGTGTGATGGACAGTACCAAGGACGCTAAGTCACAGGTAGTGTGTAACAACCTCCGGTTGCAAATACAATGAGAGGTTGTATTTACTCCAAAGAATATACTGTATACAAATAAGGTAGGTATAAAAACAACAATTATATAGCCAGAGCATAAACTGAGGTCAAGATAACTTCATACAGTTTCTTTAAACAACATTGATTATACCCTAAAAGTGATGTAAAACAATGAAATATGAGGGATCCTATAGAAACACAGTATTCATAATCATGATAGTTATTAATCTTATTATAAATAAATTATTATTATACATTAAAATTGATATTACAACTATACTACAGTTATTTAATCATATAAATTATAGTAATATATATTATAGTATAGCATATTATATATATATATATATATATATATATATATATATATATATATATATATATATATATATACCTGTATAAATATATATATATATATTTATATACACACATATTTATATACACAGCCTTTTTCATTTGATTAGGTAATTTGTTCCTGCTCTTCTGTTCACTGTATTACAGAGATTCTGATTGGTGGATTTAACACACATCTCACACATCAACACGTGTTCAGCCACTTTTTGCATCAAAGAGTATCGGCTCTTCCAAGAACAAAATAAAACGCCGCTCATGAAGCCTCTCCAAACCATGCTTCAGGTCATAAAAATACCCCTGCAACAATTCTATACAATTTCACTGCGCTGCTCATCTCATCCCACATCTGCCCACACTTCAGCGCAGCACAAACAAACAAACACAAACAAACACACACACAGATGCCATTTTTAGCTCACACACCCCCTCCTTACGCCTGCTACCCCACCCAAATGGATTACTTCCTGTCCGATTTACACTGTATAACATACCCCCCCCCCCCCCCACACACACACACACACACACATATATATATAAATATAACTATATATACACACACTCTCTCTCTCTCTCTCTCTCTCTCTCTCTCTCTCTGGGCGCTGCGAGCCCCCCAGATTAGAGGAGTCATATGGACGGGTAATGTGGGTATTGTTCTGGGCCGGCCCGGGCCTCTCTGCAGGAGCGATCGGCATTCTGTTTGATGTTTGTGATCTGGCCGCGGCCGACTCACCTGCAAGATCAATACGCCCCGGTTCAAAGCGTCCGGCTTCACAGAGAACACACTCTTATTAATTTATAGAAACTTCTAGAAACTTTGTCTAAAGGGAAAAGCCCTCCAAACTCTGTGCGGTTGGAGAGAGACAGGGGGAATTATTAATACACCTGGAGAGAGGGAGGGAGAGAGGGAGAGAGGGAGGGAGAGAGGGAGGCAGAGAGAGATATAGAGAGAGGGAGAGGGAGCGAGCTAGCGAGCGAGAGAGAGAGAGAGAGAGAGAGAGAGAGAGAGAGAGAGAGAGAGAGAGAGAGAGAGAGAGAGAGGGAGAGAGGGAGAGAGGGAGATGGAAAGAAACAGAGACCAGCGAACCCTCTTCTAACGCCTTATATGAATATTTAAATTAGTTACTTTTGATGTGGATTGATCATACAAAAAGTGTATGCGCGCCTGTGTATATGTGTGTGCGCGAGTGTGTGTGCATGCATGTGTGTGTGTGTGTCTGTTGAAGAGAGACAGATGGGTTAAGAAGACTGTTGAAAGACTCATCACATCAGGAACGTGTTTGTATGTGTGTGTGTGTGTGTGTGTGTGTGCATATAATGTGTGTGCACATGTATTCCTGCTTGTTTCTTTGTGGGATCCTTTGTGTTTGCGTTGTGTGTCTGTGTAAAACAGAGAGAGAGAGAGAGAGCGAGAGAGAGAGAGAGTGTGTGTGTGTGTGTGTATTTAACTCATTAAGGCAGTCTATTTGAGGTTTTTTTTTTCCTTTGTTGTTAGACTTGATGATTTGGGGAAATTTTTCCTGGGCCGCAGATTCAAAGCATTCCCGCTTGCAGCACTGCAGCGCTGCAGGCGTCGGGAATGAAACATTCCGCCATTTATATTTAATATTAGCGGTTTATTAACAGTAACAATCTCAGGATGTTGGCTCAGATTTGATTCCATGTTCGCCCTGCTTATTACCTGAGGGACGCACGGGCGAATGGGGCACCCTCGTTGTCATCAAGCCATTACCATATCTCTCTCTCTCTCTCTCTCTTGCTCTCTCTCACACACACACACACACACACACACACATTTACTCTGATGCGACTTGCAGCACTACTCACTACTCACTACTCACAACACAGTTGCATGGTGTTGGAATGACAACACAGTGAACTCAAGGTGTATTTTTTCCAGCAGTTGTTGGTTGGAGGTCCGCAACAACTTAGTTTTTCCAAAGCTAGAACATCAAGAAAATACTTTTTATGTGAAGACATTATCAGAAAATAGCAATATACAGATTGCCATTCCCCAAAATGTATGATTAAGTATCTCGGGCAAGCAAGGTCATCCAGTACACCAGTTCAACTTTTCCAAATTGTTGAGCATGAATAATGTTGTCCAGTTTACACAGCATGATCTATACCTCTTGTGATGTAATGGAAAGTGATTTATTCATCTCAAGAGATGAGGAAACGCCGTTGATGATTTCTGTAGCACCTGTGTCGTGTGTAAAATAAAAGAGAGAAAAAAGTACATCAAAGAAATAAAGGAAGTACAACTTCAAGTAATTTTCCCCTCCTCACTACTGTGCAGTGTGTGTGTGTGTGTGTGTGTGTGTGTGTGTGTGTGTGTGTGTGTGTGTGTGTGTGTGTGCGCATTAGGAATATAAAAGGATTCCTCATTCCCTGCACCGCTGAACTTTGGGCCTGGGTTTGGTTGGTTCCTGGTGCCAGACTGAAACAGAATATGAGTGTGTGTGTGTGTGCGTGTGTGTGTGTGTGTGTGTGTGTGTGTGTGTGTGTGTGTGTGGCTTTGAGTTTATCAGAGCTATTTAGAAGGAAAGACAGAGAGAGAGAAGTCTTGCGAGGTAGAATATATTCTCTGGATGTGTGTGTGTGTGTGTGTGTGTGTGTGTGTGTGTGTGTGTGTGTGTGTGTGTGTGTGTGTGTGTGTGTGTGTGTGTGTGTGTGTGTGTGTGTGTGTGTGTGTGTGTGTGTGTGAAAGACTAGAGAGAGAGCAAGAGAGAGGGTCCAGGGCACAGTTGGCTGGATACAGTGAACTCTTGGGACAGCAGAGAGAAACCTAAGTCGGTCTGGAGAGAATGTGGGCTTCTTCTCTTTCAACTAGAGCTCCATAGGACCTCTTCACACACATACACACACACACACACACACACACACACACACACACACACACTGAACTGAACCACAACCTACTACTACTGCTACTAATATGCACATAGACACAAAGATCCACACATGATAAAAACCAAAGAGACACACACACACACACACACACACATATGCACACATACACACAGCAAAAAGACAGAGGCACAAGTGTGCATGGAAGGAGACATACTATAGACGCAGAGACATACAGACAAAGACCTCGGTACAGAGACAAGTGCACATGCACGAATTGTAGGCACACACACACACACACACATGCACAGACACCCTGTGTCTCTCAGTAGTGCTGCTGCTGTTTCATCTGACAGCTTATTCCCAGTGTGGCACCACTCTGTATTCACCATGGATCTCCCTCTGCAGAGACACCCTGTGAACACACTCTCTCCAAGGTGGGGGCGAGAGGTGGGGGGGGAAGGTGACCTCAGTCTCTGCTCTTGCACACACATGCACACACATGCACACACACTCACATATTCACATTGCACACATGCTCGCACATACACACAGGCGCGCGCGCACACACACACACACTGAAACATAATCCGAACAGAAATTACAGAAAGTAAGTAAAGTAAATATACAATGCTGCATCTATTGCCAGCAATGGCTCTTCCTACGAGACTCAGAGAGAGAGAGTGAGGCAAGTTATTATCTTTATGTTTATTATATTATTTCATAGCCACACCCACACAGAACCACAGAAGAAGAAGAAGAAGAAGAAGAAGAAGAAGAAGAAGAAGAAGACCTTTTATTTGACTTCTTGTTTTGCCACTTTGGTGAAAGGTCAACTACTTGATATTAAATGTATGCACGTTTCAAAAGTAAAGGTCATTATTCAACTGACACATTTTTGGTATGAAGACACACTTCAAGATTTTTATCGCATAAACCTTGAGAAAAATAAGTGCAGATAATCTTGTGTAATACTGCTGAGGGTAGTGAACCTATTCCAACCTGACCACAAACACTTTTAGTCAAAAATAATAGGAGACACAATGTGGTCGAGTGAAGTCAAAAAAAATGTTTTTACAACTAAAAGGTCCCCTAAAATGTGGTGACTCGGTACAAATGCACTAATTACAAATGCCTTATAATACTTAAAGGGGTAGTTCGGAATTTTGGACATAGGACCTAATTTTCAAGTCAGCCAGTGTGTTATTTATCACTGGAGACGTTTTCAACAAATTTCATGCAGTCCTTCTAGTCGCACAGTTCGCTGGTGCTAAGCTAGCGCAAGTCAATGGAAACGACTAGCCTGCTAATAAAAACAGTCTTACCCACTCCACAGTACACCCAAGGCAAATCATAATGCCAGACTATCGATGTAAATGTCTGTTGATAGAATAATGTTAGAAATAAAACCAACCTTGCATGGCATTGCATTTTGAGGGACTTTTGAGTGTCTCAGCAGCAGCGTTATACTTCCTGGTAGTAGGCTATGGCAGCGGCGGAGTGATATTACCTAGGTTACCAGCTCTATAATAGTTTGTTTACCTGCCGCTGTCATTGCTCAGAACCACAGACTCAGAGTAGCCTACAATGCACAAAGGAATTGTATTAGTGTAGCACCCTACCCTATGGGCTGATGATGAACTACTTGTTCGGAATCACCTGCAATATTAGGGCGGGCTCTGGGTTTGTTTGTTTTGGTGTGCGGTGCCGTATTAACCTATACTAATTAATTGTAACTAATTGGTGCCTCCACTTAGTAGAACTTAAAATGTAATATAATATAAAATCCCACTAAGAATAAACAAATTCCAAAAAAGTGTAACTGGTTTCTTTTATATTGATAACGTATCAATCACACAGCCAATTATTATACATATCATACATGGTGACAAAATATTGTCACCATGTAATGTAAATATTCCCTGAATGCAACACTTCAAATATCACATAAACACTTATGGCCTGAATCGTTGCTTGTGAGCGGTGAGGTGACCATAGCTGCCAACACTCCCATTTTCCCCGGGAGTTTCCCGTATTTCAGACCAATGTCCCGCCCCCCTCCCGTTTTGTCATTTCTCCCGGTAATCTCACAGAATTTATTAAGTCCGAACGTCAAAAAAAAGCTGGTGTTTTCCGGTTGCCAGAGTTCCTGTATGAAAGTAATTTTGTCTTGCACATTAAATAACGAGTATTTTTAACGATTATCTGGCAACTTTGATCTTTGTGCAATGAGCACGCGCAGCAGAGGCCCAGGTTCGCTGAAGTCAGACAGTAGAAGAAGACGTTTCACACAGAGAGTTTCACACGCACGGAAAATGGCTGAGGCGGGCGCTAAGAAAAAGAAGTACATGTGCAAATTCCAATCAAGTTGGACAGCAGAATATCCTATCACACGGAGCCATATTGATGACACCATCTAAGAAAGCAATTAGAGCAGCTAAGTCAGCTACATACATTTACAATACATCAACAAAACAATAATCCATATCCAAACACTTCAAAAACACACTGTATAATTAGCACCAGCATATTTTTATTCTGTTGTGTTGATTTTGACATGTTCTTGTGTTAATGTAAGAAAATACAACAGCACCTTGTGCTCTCTTGTCTTGAAAGATTGTTACAAGTATACACCACTTAAGAAACCAATCAAAGTAGCTCAGTCAGCCATACACTAACAAGACATCAACAAAACAATAATCCATGTACAAACACTTCATAAACACACTGTATATAATCAGCACCAACAATCTTTATGTGCTAATATCTGTTTTTCAGTTGTTATTATGATTTTGTTTTAATGTAAGATGTACAAAACATTGATAATCTGAAGATTCTCAGTCAAGGGTGTGTGCAGCTGTTTTTGTTGGTTTGTTTGTTTGTTTTTTTGAAGCTTGAAAGGTAAAAAGTGAAGTGTCTTCAAGCTCCAGAAACAAGAATAGATTGTGAGTATAAAATGAAATGCTATACATGACTGATAAATTAGAAATAAAATTATATTTGTGAATAAATATTGTTAAGAGTATTTCTTCATGCACTGGAAACTAATGATGCAAATGAAATAGCTTCTATATACACTAACACATTACAATATTGCCAGAATTTGAAAACATTTCCGCCGCCCCCTGAAAACTCCATGCACCCACCGCGCCGCCGCCGCAAAAATTTCCCGGATTTTGATATTCAAATGTTGGCAGGTATGGAGGTGACCACTTCACTTAACCAAGCAAAAATAAAATGTAATGAGTCCATCCAATGTATTAGTAACTGTTTGTACTCACAGTCCTCACTGTCCTCAGTAAGTGAGTGAGGGGATGAATGGTGTGAAAGAAGAGGGAGAGAGGAACAACAAAAACCCGGGAACTGCTCACTGGTCACACCCACGGCCACTAGCCGCCGCTCGCGGTGTCGAGGGTAAACCAAAGAAAGGTCCAAGAGGTGTGTCCTGGTCGGGATATCTGGCGAAACACGTATAACCCTGTTCCGCTGGTAAACTCTAGCCAATGCAACACTGCACGTGTCGTTCCCACCTCGTGTGTAACACGGATGTCTGTCGTTGTTACCCCGTGAGTCCCGGATGTCCCACCCCCCTAGCTTGTTTGATTGGATGTTGGTTTTCATTACCATGGAAACCGAGCATCCATCAGACTGACAGGTACACGCAACAAATGAGTACATCGGATACCTACACTGTAACAAACAAATCAATGTCATTCTCACATACAATATACTATACATATTTTTAACATTTTGTATCAAATATGAACTGACACAGACTCTATGCAACTATCTCAATCACAATGAAATGTACCATATTGAAATGAACCCCATGAACAGAACTTACCCATCACTTAATTCTTTCTAAATGGTTTTAATTTAGACAGGGCTACACCCTCCCCCTTCTAACCCATTAGATGTCCTCATCTAATCTTGTGCTTCCTGAGTAGGGTTTTCCTAGCACCTCTATCTGTTGGACTATCAGTAACGTGGATTCAGATTTAGCTTAATGACCATACCATGTACACTGGTTACTGGTTCGTACATGGAATGTCCAGGTTTGTCATAAGTCTCTGTGAATGTCTAGTCAAGTTATCTCTATTTCTAGCATCCTTTTTACTAGATGAGGTTAGTTCCTGTTCTGTCTCTGTTTCATTTCCTGTGTTTTCAGGATCTGCATCATCAGATGACTGATGACATCAGGTAAGTCTGCGTCACTTTGTTCAAGTAAGTCTGCGTCACTTTCATCAGGTAAGTCTGCGTCACTTTCACCACTTCTTGTCACGTCCATGTTTTCATCTGTGGATTTAGAGATCTGATTTGATTGACGGTAAGTAGACAAGACATGTCTCCCAACTTCATCAATGTCAAAGGATTGACATCCTGGTATCTCATCAAACTCTGATTCTGAATCAGAAGGACCACTATCTGCAGACTCTGGCTGTGGGTTCTTCTGACGCTTTCTTATGGTTTGTGACCTTGTGACGGACGGTTCTGTGTTTTTTGTTGCTTTAGCTGCAGAATGTGGCATCCTTACCAGGTAACCGATTGGCAGGAGATGGTCTCTGTGAAGAGTTTTGACACTTCCGGGTCCACACTCTGGTTTTACTTCATAGACAGGTACGATAGGTAACTGTCTGACAATGACATAAGGAGTGGACTTCCATCTGTCTTGAAGTTTGTGCTTCACAGTAAGACCAAGATTTCTCAACAGGACTCTGTCTCCTGCCAATGGCTGACCTCGAACACGGCGATCATACTGAGACTTGTTCCTCAAGTGATTTTTTCAGCTGCCGCAGTTGTGAGTTTGTAGGCTTTCTTTAAGTCTTGTTTCAACTTGTTGACATACTGAAGATGTTCATGTTCATGCTGTCCATCGAGACAGGTGTTGAAGCAAATATCCACAGGCAGTCGCGCCTCCCTGCCGAACAAATACGGAGAGTATCCTGTGGCGTCATTTTTAGTACAGTTATATGCGTGTACTAACTGACTAATGTGTTGACTCCACTAGTGCTTCTTTCCGTTCTGCAGGGTGCCCAGCATTGACAAAAGGGTGCAATTGAATCGCTCAGGTTGGGCATCACCCTGAGGATGATAGGGAGAGGTGCGCGACTTTCTGATTCCCAGACTAGAGAGGAGCTGTTTTATGACTTTACTCTCGAAGTCTCTGCCTTGGTCCGAATGGATCCGTGTTGGGAGACCATAATGAACAAAGTACTTCTCCCATAACACTTTGGCGACGGTCATGGACTTTTGATCTCTAGTAGGAAAGGCCTGTGCGTACCTTGTGAAATGGTCAGTAACAACTAAGACATTGGCTATGCCTTTACTGTCGGGTTCTATCTGCAAGAAATCTATGCAAACGAGATCCAATGGGCCAGTACTAGTGATCTGATTCAGTGTGGCTGAACGCTGTGGAAGCGTTTTTCTAGAAATGCATCTTCCACATGTTTTGATGTATTGTTCAACTTCAATAGACATATGTGGCCAATAAAACCTATCTTTGATAAGCTCTAATGTTTTCTCTACCCCTAGGTGTCCACATTCATCATGAAGGGATTTCAGAACTGTGTTTCGAAACCTCTCCAGTAAGACTAGTTGTTTACTCTCTTTACCATTGACCGTTTGTCTGACTCTGTACAATAAACCATCTCTAAGATGTAACTTAGGGGCTTCTCGACATATCAAAGCTACATCAGGGGGATCATTTTTGGTGTGAACTGGGATTTTGCCAGCTTCAATGGAGGATTTTACAGGACCAATGACCAGATCTAACTCCTGAGCAATCTGGAGCTCTCTTGGACTAAGCTGCTCAATGGTGTTTCCACTATGTCTGACTGAGCAAGCATACACCTCAGGGACCACTTCTGGAGAGACACCAAGCTGGTCTACTAGTCTTGGTGGTACACCTAAGTTTTCTGTGGCACATGCCCATTTACAGGGAGCTTTGATACCTGATGGTGGAATGATTGTCCAATCTTGTTAGTTTTCAGTGGCATACTGCCTGGAAAGCAGATCAGCATCCACATTTTGACGGCCAGGTCTATACTGGATTGTGAATTCATAAGTTGCTAAAGCTGCTAGCCAGCGATGTCCTGTAGCATTCAAATGGGCTGACGTGAGTACATAAGTGAGGGGGTTATTGTCAGTCCTCACTGTGAACTGAGCTCCGTATAAGTAGTTATGAAACTTGTCAACAACAGACCACTTTAACGCTAAAAACTCTAGCTGATGTGCCGGGTACCGCTGCTCTGACTGACTGAGTTTTCGGCTTGCAAAAGCCACTGGCCTAAGGCCTTCTGGGTGTTCCTGATTTAACACTGCACCTAGCCCACTTGTGCTAGCATCACTCAGTACGTTTACATGACACTCAAGAAAGTCGACTTATTGGCTTAATCCAACTATGATTGGATTACTAAGATGCATGTATACACCTTAGTCGAGCTATAATCGGTTCGAATCGACTTACTCATTATCGAGTTAAGACCCCTAGATAATGCGATTCATAGTCGACTAGGCGTGCATGTAGCCAATCGAATTGGCTTATGCGTTGAATTGCGTTCTGCGCATGCTCGAGATCTCTTCCCGGGGCCGTGAGCCGGAAGTAGAAAGAGACGATAGTCGTGTTGTTGTTGTTGTCGCCGCCGTCGGATAAGGGATAACGAGAAACAGCGATTTATTTAAAAAGGTGGCGCAGAAGATGGAGAAAGCCGGTGAATTAGTTACCCCCTATAAGAATTGTGTCCCGGCCGCGGGAGCGCGCATGGCATGCATTCATTAAAGGTGGAAGCACACGGACACTACGCTTCCCTTTCACCCAAGGCTGAATTAAAAGTACATGTTTTTCTAAATGTGGGTCATCAACGAGGTTGTAAAGTAGTAACTTCGGGCACATCTGTCAAAATAAATGTTTTCTCCCGACGTGTTTACGATCTTTATTCATTCATTCAGGGCTGTTCTGGTGGGAGAAATATGTTTTCAGCAGACAGCTGTCAACTAACTTTGGGTCGGCGGTGTATTTAAAAAGCTGGCGCAGAAGATGGAGGAAGCCGGTGCCGTGCCAATGTAGTTACCCCCTATAAGGAGTGTATCATCATCAACGTGCATTCAGTACACACTACGCTTCGATTTAACCCAAGGCTGAATTAAAAGTCCATGTTTTTCTAAATGTTGCTCATCAACGAGGTTGTAAAATAACTACGATCTTTATTCATTCATTGCGCCGCGGCCGAACTGACGGCGGTATTCTCTGATATTATGAATCTTACAGACTGCGTCGGGTTCTCCGACTCTCTGGTACACAACAAGTAAAGACTCCTAGTCGGGTTTATCTCGCCCATGGGGAAAAGGAATTGGGGGAAATTAACTTTGGCTTTGACTCTCTGAAGTCCAGACTGAAACGCGACATGGAGGAGAAAGCGATGTTTCAGCAGACAGCTGTCAGTTCACTTCGGGTCCATATCATTTCTCCATTGACGCTCCGTTGTTCCTCTCGGTCGTATGCGGACCGCTCCGCCGGCAGAGCAGCGGAGCGGTCCGCATACGAGAGGAACAATGGAGAAATTATATGGACCCGAAGTGAACTGACAGCTGTCTGCTGAAACATCGCTTTCTCGAATGAGTTTGTTGTTGCTGGTGACGTAAAGGGGTCAACCGGTGGCTCTATTACCACTAGTTGAAAAGGGCACAGCGCCACCTATCGTTCCGGGGCATTACACACTTCGGCCAATGAACCGATTTACTCGCCGCCATGTATACGCGGACAATTGCAGTTGTCCAGTTGCGGAGCATAGACGAGCTATGGCTTTAATCGATATAATCTGTGCATGTAAACGTACTGACTATGTAAAGTGTATGGCTTTGCAGGGTCGGCGAAAGCCAGTACAGGGGCATTTATGAGACAGTCAATGACCTTCTTAAAGGCGTCTCGGAACGACTGATCATCTTTCTCCAAATGGTTCAGATGTTTTTAAGTAGGTCTTTGTTGAATCTATGTTTTGTGTTTTCCTCCCTTTCTGTGCAGGGGGATACCCTTTGGTGAGCTCGGTAAGTGGACGAACGATATGGGAGTAATTGGCGATGAATCTCCGATAGTAGCCACAGAAACCGAGAAATGACCTGAGGCTCTTGAGGTCAGTTGGTTCTTTCCAGTGTTTCACCACTTCGACCTTTTCTGGGTCTGTGGCGATTCCTGTTTCAGACACAATGTGCCCTACATATTTGACTTTGGGTTGACAGAATTGGCATTTGTCCATCAACACTTTGAGTCCGACCTCCTGCAGACGGTCAATGACTTTTAGAAGGAGATTTTCGTGCTCTTCTAGGGTTTTCCCAAAGACAATAATATCATCCAAATAGACTATGACCTGTAGGAGATGCATATCACCGACTGCCTTCTCCATGAGTCGGTGAAAGGTGGCTGGCGCACCAGTTATGCCTTGTGGCATCCTTTCAAATTGGTAAAAGCCTACAGGACAGATAAATGCTGTCTTCTCCTTATCTTGTTCGCTCATAGCGATCTGGTAGTATCCACTACGGAGATCCAATACGGAAAACCACTTGCTGCCAATTAAACAATCCAATGCGTCATCAATACGGGGTGTCGTGTATTGGTCTGGTATTGTCCGACAATTGAGTGTGCGATAATCAACGCACATTCTGATGGAGCCATTTTTCTTACGCACCACCACTATGGGCGATGCATAAGGGGACCGTGATTCTTTCACAATACCCGCAGTGAGCAGCTGCTGTATGTGTCATCTTACATCATCGACGTCAGCTGGAGCTAACCGACGGGATCTCTCTCTGAAAGGGCTGGTGTCACTCAACCGGATTTGGTGCTCCACTCCAGAGGCCAAACCAACATCCCATTCGTGGAGAGAGAAAACATTTCGTCTTGCCGCCAGCTCCTGACGGAGTCTGTCCTTCCATTTCTCTGAGACAGGTGAGTCTCCGAAGTCAAAGAGCTCTGGGTCAAGAGGATCAGAAAATGTATCTGAAGAACGTGGCGAAACAACAGCATCTACAGCATACATTTCTGCGAGGACTGTGCCAACCTGGATGGAGGTTGGTTTCTGAGTCTCATTAAGTAGCAGTACTGTAAAGTGGTTTGCATCAATGCTGGTGTCAGGGAGTACTCCTGGTTGTATCATCACTCCATCAGGAAGCTGCTGAATAACTGGATTGTCAATGAGAATGATGTTATTGGATGACAATGAATGTTTCTCTACCTTACAGTTAGCATACACTTTCTCTCCAGGAGCTATGAAAAGTGGACCTGGACCATGCCATCTCACTTGTCTGATGGATTCTTCCTCTGCTGTTCTCTGAGGTAAGTTTTTCTGAGTCTGTATCTGTTTATACACAGCCTGAAGTCTCATTGAGTGTACCTTGTGTTGGCTGCCTGTTTCTTTTGCAATGTCCAATAATCTATGAAACAAAAAGGCATTTGTTCCTACTATGACAGGTGCCTGCTGTCCATGCTGAGGCTCTGGACATACAAGGGCCAGGACTGTGACAGGGCCTTTAACTCCTGACATTTCTTCTGGAAATACCATCTCCACCTCAACATAGCCTCTGTAGGGGTATTCAGAATCAGCAAGTCCCCAGATGGCTAGTTGGGAGATTGGTTGTATGGGAACATGTGACAGATACTTCCATCCATAAGAGCATCACAGGGAAGATCATTGACTTTAATGATACAGACCGATGATGGGCCAACGAGTCCTTCAGGTACGTCAGAGTCTGTTTTAGGAACTTCCATTGTGTTCACCCTGGCAATACTATTGTCTGGGCCTTTAGCGCTCTCGTTTTGTTCTGTAGGGCTTCCAGGGACTTGGCGTATGAGCTTTTTAATCACTTTTGAGGAGTTCTCTGGAGCAGTGCATCTAGTTGCTACGTGCCCATCCTCTCCACATTTGTAACAGAAAAACCCAGTAAACTCTTCTTTAGGCTGAACTTTAAAGGGAGCAGCTTTTGGGTTCAAGGGCACTTTGTTTCTGTCATAATCTCGTTTTCCCTTTGAGTAGTGAGTAGACTGCACTGTCATGACTCTTAACTGTTCTTTAAGACCGTTTACTTCTGCTCTCAGTGACTGTATTTCCTGGTTAGGTTGACTTTTAGTGTTACTTTCCTCCTTGGACCTTTTTGTGTAACCCTCATTGGCTGACTGAGAGTGTATGTCTTTGTTCCTTAAGTTTAGCTGTTAACTGCAATCTCGGCTCTGAGTTGAGTTTCATCATGCACATCCAACTCTGTTCTTTTCTCTGCTTGTGTTACATGTTGATGGGGTGCAGGCTTCCTGAGACCACGCCTAGCAGCTTCAAGGTCTTCTGCTCTTATCTCTTTCAGCAGATCTAGAAATGTTGGTGGGTTAACTCTCTTATCTCTCAGATTAAGCTGAATCAACATGAGATCAGACTCAACTGCACATTTAATGAGCTGATCAAGTCTAGTTTGGTTACCTGTATTACCTGGCAGACCACCTCTGCGAATTACTTTACTGAGGGCTTTTTCTAGTCTGCACAAGAACTCAGATAATCGTTCATTTGGTTTCTGATAAAGAGACTTAAAGGACAAGTAAAGGTCTTCTCCTGACTCAGTACTTCCAAAGGTATTATCTATAGCCTGTATGTACTCTCCATGGCTGGCCCTTCAAGACTTTCGACAATCCTTCGTTTTTTCTCTTTTTCCAAGCACTCATACTCTTTAGCCATAAACCTTGCCTGATCCAGCCAGCTGTCCAAGCTTTCCTCACCGAGTGGAGTGGGGCTGATACCTGAAAAGGTTCTGAGACGGCGATAGTTGTTACTGTCACTGGACTTTGGGCTTTGCCTCAATACTTCACCAACAGCACAAATTATGGATTCAGGATTACTGGTCCATTCACTACCACTAGGGTTTACTGTTGGGATGTCTTCCATTGTTTTTCCTTCATCTTGGAGAAACTGAGCTAATTTCTCAGAGAAGTTGTCAGTTTGAGGTTGAGCTATTACTATTGTCCAATTAACACCTTCTGTGGGTGAGTTTAGTTCTGGTGGGACCCTGGGCGAATCTATTTCTTCCCTACACTCACACAAAACAGTAACAGTTTGGGTTTTAGTGTCAAACATTTTTCCTCTCACTCTGACTTTGCCCAGTATTTTGATAGTTTGCAATGCTTCTTCTATGACTGAAATGTCTTCATCTTCTGAAACACCATAAGGGCTTGTTTTACAGACATTCCCTCCCCTCTGCACCAGTTACTTAACTCAAGTTGGACGGATTGACTCATGTTGGTAGCTGTTTGGGTTTACTGCACTGTGCACTATTTGAAAAAAAAGGTTTCTTTATAAATATCCCAGCGGTGTCTCCATTTATGTAGCACCCTACCCTATGAGCTGATGATGAACTACTTGTTCGGAATCACCTGCAATATTAGGGCGGGCTCTGGGTTCGTTAGTTTTGGTGTGCGGTGCCGTATTAACCTATACTAATTAATTGTAACTAACTGGTGCCTCCACTTAGTAGAACTTAAAATGTAATATAATATAAAATCCCACTAAGAATAAACAAATTCCAAAAAAGTGTAACTGGTTTCTTTTATATTGATAACGTATCAATCACACAGCCAATTATTATACATATCATACATGGTGATAATATAATTGAACACTTCAAATATCACAAACACTTGTGTGCACACAACCCCAATATATAAAAATAACAAACGGTGCAGGCCTGAATCGTTGCTTGTGAGCGGTGAGGTCTCAAACTTGGTGACCACTTCACTTAACCAAGCAAAAATAAAATGTAATGAGTCCATCCAATGTATTAGTAGCTGTTTGTACTCACAGTCCTCACTGTCCTCAGTCAGTGAGTGAGGGGATGAATGGTGTGAAAGAAGAGGGAGAGAGGAACAACAAAAACCTGGGAACTGCTCACTGGTCACACCCACGGCCACTAGCCGCCGCTCGCCGCGTCGAGGGTAAACCAAAGAAAGGTCCAAGAGGTGTGTCCTGGTCGGGATCTCTGGCGATACACGTATAACCCTGTTCCGCTGGTAAACTCTGCATTTACCACTGGAAAAAGGCAACACTCCACACCATAGCCAATGCAGCACTGCATGTGTCGTTCCCGCCTTGTGTGTAACCCGGATGTCTGTCGTTGTTCCCCTGTGAGTCCCGGATGTCCCACCCCCCTAGCTTGTTTGATTGGATGTTGGTTTTCATTACCATGGTGTGACAGTTTAACCACTGTCCCTTTCTGTTTAACTGCCTATCAATAGCGCGCATTGATGGATAATGTATGAACAGCAAACCTTCAAGCATACAGTATATTCAAGCTCTTTATTCAAGCAACAAACACTCACAAACAATCTCTCCCTCTCACCATGGCTCTGTACTGCAGACTAAAAGAGTCAGGGTGGGGCTGAGGGCTTTAAATATGGTGTCAGGAAACACCTGCTGCCACTGATTGGCCCAGTTTGGGCCAAACCATTTTCCCTTGTGTCAAAGGAGGACACTGGACATTGACATTGGACATTAATGAGCGACAAGCCTAAATGCACTAGTGAAAATCACTGATCTACAAGATTAAATGAACTTTAACATGCATGCCGTATTTTTGATGAGTTTATTCGTGGTTGATTTGCAAAATGCCACAGTATTATAATCCCCCTGTTGATTGGGCCTGTCTAGTGGGAGGGGCCATGGGGTATAAAAGGGGTGAGCTGCTGTCCTTCTGACAGTCTGCTGTATGCTGTTGCCAGAAGAGGTTGTCTGTGTTGTGTAGGATGCTCAGCTCTCCACGAGATGCTAAATATATACTGAGATGTTTGGGTTTTGGCCTCCGCTGTATGTTTTGCACTTATCTGACACTTTGGGGGAATAAATGTTGTTACAAACCGATTTGCAACTGTGTGCCTTGCCATCCTTTGGGTTTGAAAGTCTGGTTTATTAAGGTTACATTACCTTCACCCGAGGCGGGGTGTGACACATGGAAACCGAGCATCCATCAGACTGACAGGTACACGCAACAAATGAGTACATCGGATACCTACACTGTAACAAACAAATCAACATGTCATTCTCACATACAATATACTATACATATTTTTAACATTTTGTATCAAATATGAACTGACAGACTCTATGCAACTATCTCAATCACAATGAAATGTACCATATTGAAATGAACCCCATGAACAGAACTTACCCATCACTTATGTATCTTTCTAAATGGCTTTAATTTAGACAGGGCTACACCAGCGAATTAGCCTATTCAATAAACAAGATATGGCCACGTTTGAAGGAGATAACGATGTGCCTGCTTTTGAAGACATTGATGAGGAATTTGTTGTATCCAGCGAACCGTACCTCTACGAGCCGGAATACACGGATGAAGAACTGATCGAGATGGATGCACAAAGGGCAAGCTTTTATTGTTACAATTTTTAAATGCACACTGAATCACCATGTTGCCTAGTCGTTCGTTTCCAATCCAATGATTCAATCCCGCTACTACTAGGTGTCCGCGCTTCTGTCACGCGCCTCTCTGTTTACTTTCTGCTGTTGAGATTTGGTTATTGCACAACTAACCTGAGCAAAGTAAAATTCCGCTGCTGATGAGAAACTAGTCCCTCAAACTGCGATGATTCATGCCATGCGAGGTTGACATTTACATCGATAGTCTGGCATTATAATTGATTTGCCTTGGGTGTACTGTGGAGTGGGTAAGACTGTTTTTATTAGCAGGCTAGTCGTTACCATTGACTTGCACTAGCTTAGCACCAGCGAACTGTGCAACTAGAAGGACTGCATGAAATTTGTTGAAAACGTCTCCAATGATAAATAACACACTGGCTGACTTGGAAATGAGGGCCTATGTCCAAAATTCTGAACTACCTCTTTAACCCTAACCCGTAGTACTTGAGTTAAAGTGTTGAAGTGCTTTCTAAAGTTTTCGTTTTAGATGTGTACAATATGTGATGTAACCATGAATTGTGTTGTATTAAGCAACCTGAAGTGAATAATTGAAAGCTTTTTTTTATGTAGTCAACTGGTTTCAAACATTGTAGGCTGTCAATCACATGCAGGGCTAGCGAGAGGATACCTTAAATTACATCCATTGGTGATTGAAAGTTTAGCAGACGTAAGTCGTAAGGTAGGGTGAACATTACCCGAATCCAACACTTTCTGAGAGAAGAATGTGGTGCTAAGACATTACTAATGGAAAATGTTGTGCATGTTATTGGTTATGTGATCTGAAATCTAACCAGACCAAACCACACCACACCAACTAAACCAAACCACACCACACCAACTAAACGCAATGATCTCATCCCACAGTCACTATTTCCCCCCCTAAGTCCCCCCCCCCCTCCCTCCCCCATCTCTCTCTCTTTTCCTTAGGTTTCCCCTGAAGCATTTTGGGAAGAATCCCTATGTCAGGAAAACCACCCACATCCCACGAGAGAGAGTGACATTCACAACCTATGTGTGTGTGTGTGTGTGTGTGTGTGTGTGTGTGTGTGTGTGTGTGTGTGTGTGTGTGTGTGTGTGTGTGTGTGTGTGTTTCAGTGGGATAGAGAGAGGGGGGAAGGAGAGAGAGAGAGATAGAAAGAAAAAGAGGGAGAGAGAGAGAGAAAAAAAAAAAAAAAGGAATAGTGGTACAGAGAGGGAGAGCGGGAGGGTGCTGCGGCTAGCCCTAAACCATTAGCCTAGCGGCGCTACAGTAATAACCACAGGACCCAGACACTACCACAGGCAAGTGTGTGTGTTTGTGTGTGTGTGTGTGTGTGTGTGTGTGTGTGTGTGTGTGTGTGTGTGTGTGTGTGTGTGTGTGTGTGTGTGTGTGTGTGTGTGTGTGTGTGCGTGTGTCTGTGTGCAACCATTTGAGGATGTGTGTATGGCTTGTGTATGTGAAATTGGGTATTGATACACATATGGGTGCTCACAAAATAACACACACACACACACACCACAGGCCAGGCGTGCATGACTTGAGTGTATTGAGTGTTATTTAGCGTGCGGTCACACGCGGCCCAACCCTGCATCCGAGGTCGATGTTACTGTTGCATGAATTCATGTGTGTATCAGTGGAGGGTGGACTACACTGTGCAGAGGAATGAAAAACTAGATGTTACGGTCAGAGTTAAAGACCCCAAGCGCGGGACACAGAGTCAGGACACGTAAAGGACAGTAACCAGGTTTTAATGAAGGAACAGGGCAGGTAGGAACCAGGCAGACAGGGCAGGTAGGAACCAGGAAGCGGCACTATCGAACAAAGAGAGCGGCGGTGAGACAAAGACTTAGACGCAGGAAAACTTCTGAGGAAGTGGAACGCTGCTCAGCGGCCGAGTTAAGGACAACAAACTGGCGACGAGCGGACGGGAAGCCGGGGTTTAAATACCGCAAGGTGATGAGATGATGAACCGCAGGTGTGTGGGCCAAGCAGGTGGGGTATAGAGGAGGAGCACTGGGGAGCTGGAGCCTGGGCCACGCCCGCCACACACAGAGACAGACAGAGACACACAGAGACACACAGGGACACAGATAGACACACAGAGACAGACAGAGACAGACAGGGACAGACAGAGACACACAGGGACAGACAGAGACAGACAGAGACAGACAGGGGAGAGAGAGACTGGCACCGGCTAGCTGGAAGTGGAGGGCGTGACACTAGATGGATAACATTTTTATGAAAAAAAAATAAAACACTGAATCAAATCACCATTCAAACTATTGTATTCTATATAGATATGGACTTTGTCAAAGAAATCTAACATGAATACAAATAATGTTACGAATCTGTGGAGGACATTAACAACAACATGGATGCCCTATCATGATACTGTTAGTTTTCATAACACAATATCCGTTTTATATCAATATATTGCAGACCTGCAACACATCAACCAAAAGGTGAATTATGGAGGGATGGCTAAATTCCTGGATGGACAGATGGACGAAGGGATAAAGACGTGATGACGACTGGGGGGGGGGGGCGAAACAGACGAAAGGTCAAGGATGGTCGTATTCGTATGCGCTGCGCGCTACAATAGCCCCGCCCACCCGCACTACCGTCTCCATCGAAGAAAACACACCCCGATGGAAACAGGAATGATATCACCTCAGCAAACAGGAAATAGGGAGAATGTGCGTTGCTTGTCCACTGATTAATTCTGTCTCTCTCTCACTCTCTCTCTCTCTCTCTCTCTCTCTCTCTCTGTCTTTCTCTCTCTCTCTCTCTGCTTGCTGCAGGCTTGATTGGAGGTTTTGTCACGGCTGCTTTGACAGGCCGGGCAGAGCTCAGGTCCCAGCGGTTTGGCAATTATCCTCTAACCCAGAAGCCTGCTGCACTCACTCACTCTCTCTCTCACACACACACACACATGCACACGTGCACACACACGCACACACACAATGACACACACACAAACACACATGCACACACCCACATGCACACACAGCCTGCATGTCAATATGTCAGAGATTGGAGAGACAGGACTGAATTTTCTCCATCTCCTTCTCCTGCTCTCTCTCTCTTTCCATCCCTCTCTCTCTCTCTCTCTCTCTCTCTCTCTCTCTTCCTATCTCTCTCTCTCTCTCTCTCTTCCTATCTCTCTCTCTCTCTCTCTCTCTCTCTCTCTCTCTCTCTCTCTCTCTCTCTCTCTCATTAGCACTGAAAGTAGGGAGTGGGATGGGGGGGGGGGTATCCATGGAATTCGGAAGTATCTTAACATTCCATTCTAATACAGTCCATCTTGAAATCTGGCCAGAATGAACTGAACTACTACCTGACTCACACACATACACACACATAAACACACACACACACACACACACACAGATGCATGCACACACACTCACACACATGACACAAACACATACATCTAATGCTTTTATTGTCATTTCATTCAGTCCAACATTATTAGATTTATTTGTCCACGTATTGTGTATTAGATTAATTTGAATGAATTTGAATCTATTCATTTTGATTTTGATCAATTTAAGTTGTTATTGGAAATTGTCACATTTCAAGTCATATTTAGAGTGTGACAAACAAGAAATACAACGTCATTAGAATAGAATCATGATTTAACAAAGTAAAGCACAGGGAGCGAGATACAACGTATCTAGCTAGTTTTCTCTTTCAAATTAGTCGAAAGACATGTCTGGCCTGTGCGTCGGCCAAATGGCTTGTCGGCTGCAATGTGTTGCTTTTTGACAGCGGTAAGCAAATAACATACAAGTAAAAGAGGCCATGGTTTAATTAATTTATTACCAACAAATATTTACTACCAACATGTAACTGGGTTAGTCAATTACGTCAGTGGCTGCTGTTTGGGCCGACATGCACGGCTTATCAGGACACACAAAATGTTTTACTTGTCACGTTGAAAATAGACTTAAGTCCTATTAAGTAAGCGAAAATGACAGCCATACTACATTTGCGCTCCATTGTGCTATAAATTAGATTTCTGAAATGAAAAACGGGGACATTTGTAGTTTGTAGTCCACATATCAACAACATATCAGATATATTTACATTTTGCCAATTCTTATCATGGTAATACAGGGGTCGACAATATAAATGGCCCGGTGGCCCAGACGTACTTTTAAAACCGTCCGGGCCACCAGAATGCTTCAAGCACTGGCCCGGTGGGGCCAGTGAAAAAATATGCCTTGAAAAAACAAATATCTAATTTCATATTAAATCCCTGTGGTACTGTGTTTTGCAATGACTTCTGTGAAATTGTCTCGGTTATTACCGCTAACACACAGAGTTACGTGATCCCGATCAAAGACAGCCGGCGCTGTGCTCTCCCTGAGACGTAAACACACCACCTGCACAGCCGCTCTTTACCGCGTAATGCGTAGCCTACCGCTCGCTCACTGCTGCTCACTGCTAACACGGAGTTTCTGTTCCCGATAATGTTCCTAAAACCCCCAGCACCCAGCCAAACGCCGGGCAAAAAACAAAAAGAAAAGAAAAGAAAGGCACCAGAAGAGTTGAGTGAGAGTGAGAGAAATTATGAAAAGAAAAGGGAAAGAAAGTTCCAGCCTCAGTGGCGAGACCGCTGGAATTGGCTCGCATACGACGAGGAAAAGAACGAGGTGTATTGCGAGCTATGCAGGGCAATGCCCACCTTTGCAGACAAGTAAGTTAGAGAAAAGTTGAAGTGTTAAAACAGAAGTGTATGATAACGCATTGCTGTGTAACTACAGAGGCTTGAAAACGCAGATCTGCAAGCACACGTGTCCCATTTATGACACACTGTAGATGGGGATCGATTCCCGGGCCAGTGGTTACACTGGTGGGGCCAGTGTACCCCTGTAATACTATTAGTAGTAGTAGTACTGGAGTAAATAATTGGGCAGTATATGCCCAATTATTTACTGTGATGTGTTTTAAGCTTTGGTGCAACAGCCAAAAACCACTGTTGACCGTGCTATAGCCGAACTTCTGGGGGGAGACTGCACAGCGTCTGGGCCGGAAACCAGGAAGTGCGAGGGGCGGAGCTACGCAGGGTTTCCTGTTTTGTTACGGAGATATTCTTCTGAAGAGAAACTTCGAGTGGCAAGATGGAGGTTACAGAAGATGATTGTAATACGTATCTCTACAGGAGCCAGTCTACTACACAGATTTGAAACCTTTACAGACACTAGGTCTCAGTAGCGGTTCTAGCTTGTATGGCGCCCTGGGCGAACACCTCATGGAGCAGATTTCATATACTTAATGTTTATTTGTTTTTTGTTGTTTTCAGGAGTCTGAAAAGGAAGAGGTTAACCATACTCTTCAGGCAAACATGACGATATTTGTGGCAAAAGATGCACAAGCAGCACCAGATGATACAGGTAATTGAGGGATCCAAGATGGTGAACCAGTTACCATTGGTTGCTGATGCTGTTGCCATGCTTCTGGGGCTTGTTTACATTGTCAATATGCAGCATCCTAATGAAGTCAAGCTTCATTACACTCTCTGTCCCTGAGCCTGTAAATAAATGTAGAACACAATAGGTTCACTAAACTGTCCTACCAGTCACTTGAGTATAAGGCTTGTTATTTAAGTTTAGTTAAGAAATGTCTTTATAAAAAATGCAAAAATGATGTGGGGAAAAAAGGTGACCTTTAAGGTGTCAGTGAGATACTTCTCACAAAAGGATGCTGATGTACTGTAAAGTTTCATGTTTGTAATAAACCAGTGAATCGATATCAATGTGTCTTTTGGATTATTGATTACATTTATATTCTTTGGATAAAAGTAATCATTTTAATTCAATTTGGTTTATTAAAAGCTGTAGTTTTTAGATTGGATAAAACAAATAATTTCAATTTAGTTTGGTTTATTAAATGAGTAAAAAGTGGTTCAATAAAAACTATAGTTTTTGGATTGGATAAAACAAATAATTTCAATTTAGTTTGGTTTATTAAATGAGTAAAAATGGTTTCATGAAAGCTATATATTTTGTATTAGTTACAACTCTTCAATGAGGAAAATATGCCTTGGCCCAAATCTTAAAAATCGTTTCCATGGACTTAGAAATTTCAATTTGAAGCAACTCATTGTATTCATATTGGATGAATTTATAAAATACAGATGAATCATGAATCATTACCTCACATTTTTTTAAGTTGGATCAATGAAAAACTTTTTGTTGTTTTCTAAGGTGTGTGTGGGTGTGGGTGTGTGACCACGTGTATGTGTGTGCGTTTGTGTATATATATAGATATAGATATATCTATATCTATATCTATATATGTCTTCTATCTCTCAGACAAGAGATATACACATATATACACACACACACACACACACACACACACACAGGCGCTTGTGCACCTGGTTAGCGTAATCCAGCAAGATTCGGCAGTGCGCCTCTCGCCCGCGCTAAGCAGCAGCAGAGCCGTTGTCGGGCGCAGAGCAGGCTTAGGGTACAAAGACCCGGAAGCGCGCCGAGGCCCAGGAAGAAGCTCAGTCCGGGAATTAGCTGAAACCCCTGCTCCAGCCCGGCCGGCACTCCCTCAGCACCAGTTATTTATATTCTCTTCTGCTCTTCTCCTGCATTTCTCTCTGTCTCCATAAATGATCTGGCTCTGTCGTCACTATAGGTCTTTTTATAGCATCAAGTATCTTTTTTTACATTTACATTTACATTTTACATTTTTTCATACATATGAACAAATGTAACCATTTTACCTTTGTGTTGGTCTGTCTGTGATTTTGTTGACCTTTGCCATCCGTCTCTTTAAGAAGATGGTCAAAATAAATTGGTGAAATTTGCTGCTATGCATCTTTGGATGTTGTTTTTTAAGTTAAGGTTTGGCCATACATTGCCATAGAGCAGCTATAGTGGGTGTGGCTTGTTGAGTATAATTAACTGCTGTATGTAGGCTTTAATATTAAAGTTGTAAAGAGAGAGAGCAGAAGAGAGCACGGCTGTGTCCAAAATCATTCACTCATTCACTACTCCCTACTCACGATCTAGGGCAGGGGTCATCAATTAGTGGCCTGTTTGGCCAAATCCGGCCCACCAATGCTTTTTTCTGGCCCCCCCAAGCCCCCATGCAAAATATGAATTATGAAAAATATCAGACACAGGAAATCTATTTGTTAAATTTTTAATAAGCAATATTATAAATAATAATATAATTGCTATAAATAGCAATATTGTATGTTAGTCTTGCACTGTAGTGAATATTTCAAATGTATCTTTTTTTTAAACTCTTGTTTTTGTTCAATGTCCAATCATTATAATTAAAGTCAGTGATGCAACTTATTTGGAGCACGTAAATTTCAGCAGGAGTTTGATAGGAAAATGTGGATTTGTATGTTGAATTTTTATTCAGCATTAAGCGAGGCCTGCCCATTTGGACCCAAGGGGCAAGTATATTGTGCTGCCAGCAAAACAGGTTACTTTCAGTAGAAAATAATAGTGCAATGTCAAAGTGTAGCACAGCCTATAGTTAAGGCAAGATTCACTTTTCTGTGTGTGTGTGTGTGTGTGTGTGTGTGTGTGTGTGTGTGTGTGTGTGTGTGTGTGTGTGTGTGTGTGTGTGTGTGTGTGTGTGTGTGCGTGCGTGCGTGCGTGTGTGTGTGTGTGCACGCAAGAGAGAGCACATGGGATAGGTGAAGTTTGGTTGGGTCCGGTCCACAGAGCTTTTGCTCAGCTATAATCTGGCCCCTGGCTAAATTTAACTGATGACCCTTGATCTAGGGAGGTCTATGTAGAGGACTATATAGAGCTCACTACTCCCTACTCACTATCTAGAGAGGTCTATGTGGAGGACTATATAGAGCTCATTACTCCCTACCAGGGCTCCAAACCGGTTCAAGGAACGAAAACGAAAACCGAAAACGAACGGAAACGGAAACGGAAACGAAAACCAAATGGTCTTCAACTGTTCCGGAACAGAAACGTTATTCTGAAATCCCCAAAACCGGTTAATAACGGGTTTTTTTCGTTCTCTATATAGCCTACCGTAAAACTTCCAATAAAAGCGGGGTCCCTAATAGACGCAGGGGTGTGGCGACACGTTTTGACAAATAAACGCAGGTCTCCAATTGAGGCCGGATCTGGATTTTATCTAAATTATTTAAGCCGTTTAGATCACCTACACAAAGATACGGTAACCGTTTAAATGTCTGTCCATATGGACATAACGCACATCGTTAGATCAGTTAGATTCTCCACAGATAAATCATTCAGTTCATTTAACACAAACTATGAACACCAACGCATAATTCATCCAGACTTACCGGTAAACAAGAGAGACGGGGAAAAGGTCTGACTTCCAACTTTTGAAGCGATCATAAAGTCCGTACGGTGTGTGTCCGTTCCTGCATTGTTTATATTCCTTAAGTCCGTAAGGGTCCACCGGTCAAAAGAATCAATGGGTTTCATTAAATTAATCCGAGTTGTGAATAATATCATGTGAAGTCCGTTGCTCATTGTCTGTTTACTGTCTGTATGCTGGCTGTCGTAAATCTTCCGCTGCCGTAAAACGACGTTCACGTTCGAGCGTCACCGCGGACCTACGGCCGGCGGGGGTGCCCGCAATAGTAACACAAACACACCGCGGGCCGACGTGGGGGGGGGGGGGCGCGCAATAGTAACACACCACGGGGGGGGGGGGGGGGGGGGGGCGCGCAATAGTAACACAAACACACCGCGGGCCGACGTGGGGGGGGGGGGCGCGCAATAGTAACACACCGCGGGGGGGGGGGGGGGCGCGCAATAGTAACGGCCGACGGGGGGTGCGCAATAGTAACACACCACGGACCTACGGCCGGCGGGGGGGGGGGGGTGGCGCAATAGTAACACACCGCGGAGGCCCAATAACACTGCCGGAACGTTAAGAACGAACGTTATTTTACGTTCCGAACCGGTTCAGGAACGATATGTTGGTGGCGGAACGCAAGAACGAAAACGTTAAATATACCGGTTCCGTTCGGAGCGGAACGATTGAAAAATAATTTCGTTTTCAAGCCCTGCTCCCTACTCACTATCTAGGGAGGTCTATGTAGAGGACTATATAGAGCTCAATACTCCCTACTCACTATCTAGGGAGGTCTATGTAGAGGACTATAGAGCTCACTACTCCACTATCTAGGGAGGTCTATGTAGAGGACTATATAGAGCTCAATACTCCCTACTCACTATCTAGGGAGGTCTATGTAGAGGACTATAGAGCTCACTACTCCACTATCTAGGGAGGTCTATGTAGAGGACTATATAGAGCTCACTACTCCCTACTCACTATCTAGGGAGGTCTATGTAGAGGACTATATAGAGCTCACTACTCCCTACTCACTATCTAGGGAGGTCTATGTAGAGGACTATATAGAGCTCACTACTCCCTACTCACTATCTAGGGAGGTCTATGTAGAGGACTATATAGAGCTCAATACTCCCTACTCACTATCTAGGGAGGTCTATGTAGAGGACTATAGAGCTCACTACTCCACTATCTAGGGAGGTCTATGTAGAGGACTATAGAGCTCACTACTCCACTATCTAGGGAGGTCTATGTAGAGGACTATATAGAGCTCACTACTCCCTACTCACTATCTAGGGAGGTCTATGTAGAGGACTATAGAGCTCACTACTCCACTATCTAGGGAGGTCTATGTAGAGGACTATATAGAGCTCACTACTCCCTACTCACTATCTAGGGAGGTCTATGTAGAGGACTATATAGAGCTCACTACTCCCTACTCACTATCTAGGGAGGTCTATGTAGAGGACTATATAGAGCTCACTACTCCCTACACACTATCTAGGGAGGTCTATGTAGACCACTATATAGGGTATAATCATTCTCAATATACATTTGGACAGCACTACCAAATGGCAAACTCACTATATAGTCCACTATATAGTGACTATATAGTGGACTATATAGTGAGTAGTGAGTAATGTTGAGCCCTAACTACTCAAAGAAATGCCCCCTCCTTCTCTGCCTCATTTCTTCCATTGAGAAGTGTTACATTTAAGCTCGACCTGTGGTCGAGCTATGATAACGCTGTGTCTGCACATGTGATTGACAGGCAAGATGGATTCCCCAAACCAATCAGAGGAGAGGGGCCCTGATTGGTCAGGACGGAGCCAGGAGCGGTCTAAAATCTACATTTTCTCATGCAAAGGCAGGCAACCAGAACAGATATTCACTCTCTAACAACTGATGGACGGCTCTGGCATTTCTAACAAAGTGAACCTGGTAGAAGAAAAGGTTTTGAATTGTAAAGGCCATGTTGCCATGTTGTTGTGCAAATGAAACTATGTTCTGTTAATGCAAGTAACCTTCCACCAAACCCCAGCAGTAGCAATTAACCTTGCTACAGGTTTGCTTTATCGATCAGGTTAGACTATAGCTACACTGCCAAAAGTTGTTGAATGTTGAATTTGATCCATTCATTATGTATTTTGAGGGCTCCACATATGAACATGAGGTCGTTTGGATACAAACATGCATTATTGGGGCACGGCAGCTAAAACGGACCAACATGCACACATATGATACAGCAACGTTCTCATAAATACCACAACTGCCGGTGTGGTACTCGAGTACATATGGACGCGAATGTCAAACACCAAGTCCATGAGTCGCAGAAGAGCAGCTGGTGTGAGTACAGACCACACCTTGGACAGTCTTAGGTTATCGATGAGGAAGATGTTGTCCATAGATGGTTGGTACTAGGGGATGGAGAACTGTGTGAAGCTTGGCTGGGAGCTCGGGGTGGACGCATGGCGGCCTTGCGTTGTACGGCTCCCCCTTCTGGACCCAGAGCATTAGATAGTAGGGGGGAGACGGGGAGGTGGAGAGTGTGAGGGAAGACTGCTTACCAGAGACAGGTGGACAAGGGGGGGTTTAAATACGGGTGGTTATCGGTAGGAGTAACAAGGCATGGTCTTTCTCCCAAATGTTAGTTTGTAGAAGTTTCGGTAACACTTTAGATTAGGGACCACATATTCACCATTAACTAGTTGCTAAGATCGTAATTGATGTACAACAACTTCCTTACTTACTATCAATAAGCAGTAATTAGGAAGTTATTGAGGGAAAACTCTAATATTAAAGTGAATGGCCTAGTAGTTGTAGAATATGGTTATGCAGAATTATGCATTAATAAGTGCTTTATAATGACTAATAAAGATAGAGAATATGCGTGCTTATAAGCAACTAGTTAATGGTGAATATGTGGTCCCTAATCTAAAGTGTTACTGAACTTTCTCTTCACAGTGAAGGTGGTAATGCTTGTAAAACACTGTGAAAAATGTACTTTGGACTATTAAAAAAATAATTAAATCTGTTTCGATTATGTTATTGTGTATGTGTAATGGCGTTTGTACTTTCTAACATGACACATTTAGTTTGTAAATTAATTGGAAAATATCATGTGTTGTCAAATGAGATTCACCATTTACTTCACACACACACACACACACACACACTCCTACATCAAATGGGCACTGTGGCCCTTTTGAAGGAGATGGACGTCGTAGCTTTATCAAACAGACAACGCAGTGATCTTCCCTTCCGGCGTTCAGACACTACATACACCTTGCAGCAACAAACAGCTGTCTGTGTGTGTGTGTGTGTGTGTGTGTGTGTGTGTGTGTGTGTGTGTGTGTGTGTGTGTGTGTGTGTGTGTGTGTGTGTGTGTGTGTGTGTGAGGGGGGGATAAATGGTAGAAGGGTAATTTCATTGGTGTGTGTGTGTTTGGGTGTGTGTGTGTGTGTGTGTGTGAGGCGGACCTTGCCTCCAGCTAAAGTCATTGAACAGTTAAGGAGTTCCTGCTACACTGCGGGCTAGAGGTGTAATGCAGCCGTCTGACCACACGTGGAATTACCAGCCTTTCATGAGGGGAAACACACACACATAGAAAACACACACACGGAAAACACACATACACACACAAAAATGTTTATCTCTCTCTCTCACGCACACATACACACACAAACAATGTTTGTTTTCTCTCTCTCTCTCTCTCTCTCTCTCTCTCTCTCTCTCTCTCTCTCTCTCTCTCTCTCTCTCTCACACACACACACACACACACAAAAAGCACAGACACATACATTTCTATCTTTCTCTCACACACACACAAAATACAGAGACAGACAAATGGCTGCTGTATTTCTCT
>JAOPHQ010002317.1:37500-40000 GCA_030340625.1 Merluccius polli
TAGATGAATAAATAAGTAAATAAATAAATAAAATGCTAAACGCACACCGGCAAGCGCCGTCGGATATGAACTCTGCATACAAACAACGCTGAGCGGGTGTGTTAGAAAGAACCGTATTGAGATGGAAAACAGCACGCAGACACCCAAACACATGTAAACACAGACCTGCGTGCAACTATACCGCACACCCACATACATGTACACACACACACACACACACACACACACATATGAAACAACCGAACGTCCAAGGACACAACATATCTGTATGCTAGGGTGCGCTAACGCAGTGTAAAACTTGACAAATACCGATATTACCCGCATACATTTGAGACCCAGAAAAGGCCAAAGGTTTGGAAAATAAAAAGTAATTGGTTGGCAGGTGGGAGACGATTGCAGGAGAGTATAGTAGCCTATCGTTTAATTGAACACATATTTGTTTTTTAATATATTCTATAACTATTTTGTGTTCTAGCTAGCGAGTATTGAGCCACTAGAAATGATAGATACATAAATAAGAAATAATATCAAATCAATCATTCAAATAAGCACAGCTCAATGTTCCAGGGATAATTGTGTATTAGAGCAGAAATATATATATATTGGGAAAAAAGGCAAGCCATCACATTAACACACACAACACACGTATGTCTCTGTCTGTCTGTCTGTCTGTCTGTTTCAGCGCATACAGCTAAGGCCTCGGTCACACTCCTCCTTTTAATGCGACTTTTAGCATCCAATCACGCCATCCAATCTTGCCAGGACGGGATGAGCTAGACCACATCCAGAGGTGGTCAGGTTCGCATTGTGATCGGATTGCAAAAGGCTACATCATTAAAACCGCAGCCCATGCCTGCACTGAACCCGCCAGGATCCTCCCGGTATGCATGGTATGCACAGGCTACTACCGATTTTTTGCACGGAAGATGGATGAAAATAAGTTGTGGGGTTTAACAGAGAGTCGATACCTGTTGGCATGGTCAAATGTCGGCAGGCTGAACTGGAGAGCATTTATACAGGAATAAAGCCTTATGTGAACAGAGGAGGTTCCACAGGAATCGAAATTACACTCAGTAATGCAACGCATGCATAGAGTGCTCGCCTCCGCTGCACTCTCCTCAACAATGCAGGTCTGGTGCGGGCCCTACCACTGCAGACCATTTTAAACAGTCCGGTGGGGTCCTACCACTACATTTCATTGTAAACAGTCTGCTGCAGGCCCTACCACTACAGACCATTTTAAACAGCAAACAACAACCTCTTCCATTTATTTTTCCAGTAAGTATTTTTGCTGGAAAGTGAAATCCGAACACAGATCGGGCCACAGGTTTGGAAGTCAGACCTGTGTTCCCATCTTGCGCATCCGATCAAAAGTCACATTGAAACAACCAGTGTAACCGAGGCCGAGGATAATTTCACCCAATGGAACGCACATACCGGTACTTGATGACCAGTGACAATCTGATTACTGACTTGCATACATACACACACACACACACACACACACACACACACACACAAATACTCACACATTCCTATTTGCCATACACACACTCTTCGGAACACATACAGCACACATGCATACTTTGCACATTCAAATACAAAAAGTATTTCAATGTGAAAGCACACACATTCACACACACACACACACACACACACACACACACAAACACACACATGCACACACATGCACACTCACATACATACCAGCTCGTTAGGTACAGCTGACAGAAGACACATGCAGCCTTAGAGGCAGACGACATCCGCCATTTAGCATTGTTGTAACACACACACACACACTCACGCACATTGAACTTTGCCAGGGCACAGAGGGTGGGAGAAAGATAGTATGTGTGGATGTGGTGTGTGTGTGGGGGGGGGGGGGGGGGGGGGGGGCAAAGAGAATAGGATAGAGGGGTTAGTGAGGTGTGTGTGTGTGTGTGTGTGTGTGTGTGTGTGTGTGCGGGGGGGGGAGGGCATCTCAGCAGCAGTATGGCCTGGGGGCTTCAGCCCTGCCACACCCCGCCAGAGGAGAGAGGCTGTCACTGTACGTCTGCGTCACAAACCCTTCAGCATGTGTGTGTGTGTGTGTGTGTGTGCATGTGTGTGTGCGTGCTTTTGTATTTTTTGGTGTCTGAATGCACATTTGCAGTTGTTTGTGTGTGTGTGTGTGTGTGTGTGTGTGTGTGTGTGTGTGTGTGTGTGTGTGTGTGTGTGTGTGTGTGTGTGTGTGTGTGTGTGTGTGTGCGTGTGTGTGTGCGTGTGTTTTATAAAATGTTTCTCTGTGTCACCCCAGGTCTTTGTCAGCTGCTCATAACTGCCAGGCTACATCCTGTCCTCACTCTCTCTCTCACCCTTCTCTGCTGTCTTATGATTGGCCGACTTGTTGGTTTCCGGCAGTTACCGAGGCCTAATTAGCCAGAGGAGGGGGGTGCATGAGACAAGGTAGTTAAATGGAGAATGTGTGTGTGTGTGTGTGTGTGTGTGTGTGTGTGTGTGT